>BQNB010053515.1:0-24798 GCA_026074375.1 Tanacetum coccineum
ACGTATTATCCTTTGACACGGTTGTAAAGCCCATTAGGGTTTCCTTGGTGTATAAGAGGAACCCTAAGGCACAATGTTATGCACACCAATGTTTTAGAGAAATATTAATAGAAGCATAGAGCTTTATAGCAAGTTAGTATTGTCGTTTCTTCTTTACTCTTGTGTTAAGATTCCGCATTAACACTTGATTTTCATAGTTAGTGTCTCTCATATAGTTGATTTGGATTTATCCAAGTTATCTATCGTCTTACAAAGGCTAGTCAGATCCTAAACCTAGGACCTACAAAGCTATTGCAACGAGGAAGAAGAATGAATAACTAGCATCCCTCCTCATCCATATTTATACGGATGAGGGGGTAGAAAACTTTCCTAAATCAAATAGGAAACATCCTAGTTATAATCTATTCCTAATCTAAATTACAATGTACACTTAACCCCTAACCTATGTTAAGTTTACTCCTAATATCTTACAATTTATCATCAGAGTAATTGTTCTTTAATATCCGAAAGATAATAATTAACAATAACATAAAAAAAAACAATATATTAATTTGTGTTTGACCCTTGAGTACTGAATAACTTGGTACAATCATAGGAATAAATATTACCTCTAAGGGGGTGTTTGGCTAAGCTTATGAGTTGGGCTTAGGCTTATGTTATATAAACGGCTTATGGCTTATATATCGTAAGCTTATAAGCCCACTCATATAAGCTTAGCCAAACATTTAGTTTGGGCTTATATGACATATATAAGCTAATAAGCTTATAAGCCCATTATATAAGCTTAGCCAAACACCCCCTAAGAATCATTTCATCATCAGAAGAAGCTTTTACAGGCGAATGCAATAAGAAATTATAATTCTCAAGACCAATCAATCTTTAAAGACGAAGAATCACCCTGATTGAGAAAGTGACGCTCATATAACAAGAGGACACAATTAAATAATCCAAAAGACCAAAACGGCTTCATACCTCTTTTTTCAGCAATAAGATAGAACACCAAAATTTAACCGCAGCACTTTGGAGCACTTCCTTTGATGAGTACAATACTGTAAATCCAGACAACACGAAATCAACAATATGCAAAAATACAACTCAGCAATATCATAAAATGGAAGACATACTCATACTCAACATTTGGCTATCACTTCCTTTACTTCACCACATCTGCAGAGCAATTTCAATAGCTAACCATTCGTCAACAAACCTTCAAAGCATGTTTGTCCTACAAAAAGAAAACGCAAATTCAATAAACCAACCTATTAAACCAGCCTATTAAACAGAAATCACTTCATGGTTCACAACAGAAGAAGAAAGAGAGCAACTTGAAAGATCGCAAAAATCGAAGAATAGTTGGTCAAATATATGCTTACACACAATGATTGTATCAACAAATAGTTGGTCAAAGAATCTCAAACTTGAAGACCCCAAACGGATATGTCATCCCCGTCACTTAGTTGAGTCGTCTACAAAATACAACTAAATTAACTTGCACATACACGACTAATAAGAAATAAAACAAAGATTAAGATGTAAACCTTTTCGTGACATTCATGATTCATCGACGTATTTAGAAAGTTTAGCGACTCTTCCGTCCTCTTCATCAAAAATTAGTCTTGGCGAATTTTGATTCCCGCTCGACTACCCTATTCTTCTCCTTGGTGATCCACAAGTGGATCATCAAGACCTGAAAGAGCAGGATTTTGCACAATAGTCGCGAGAGAGTTTACCTTAAACATCTCTGAGGCATCCCAAGTCTACGTCCAGTCATCATCTCGATCGTCTTTAAGAATAAGGTTTCCAACAGTGGACAATAAAAAACCGAGGTCGCTAACAACCCACCCTCGATCGTCTTTAAAAATAAGGTTACCTCCCTAAACACCCTAGTTAGAACACCACAGATCTTTATGTAGAAACCAAACAAATCTTATTGAATCGATAATAAAGAAGGAGAATACAGATTGCACGCAAACTCACAATGCTACAACAAGAAACACTGAGAGTTTGTTAGTCGAAAAACGAAAACGTGGTCCAGAGTGTGGCTTGGTAAATACATCTGCAATGTGTAAAGGGAACAAACGGTAGAGAGATAGCTGATGATGACGAGTGAAATGACAATCTATCTGAATATGCTTGGTGTGTTCGTAAAACACCGAGTTACGTGCAATCTGAATAACACTACGATTATCGCAATGTAATAGAGTAGAATGGCTGATACGAACAACCATATTTGCAAGCAACCAATGTAACCAAAAAATCTCACTAGTAGTCACTGCCATGGCACGGTACTCAGCTTCGCTAGAAGACTTAGAAAGAAGATCTTGTTTCTTACTCTTCCACGGAATAAGGGAATCACCTAGAAATATACAAAACCCAGTAGTTGACCTGCGTGAAACAACATCACCAACCCAAAATCACAATAAGCACGCAGGTCGAAAGCAAACGTAGAAGAAAACAAGAAAACAAAAGTGTCTGGAAATGAGTACCCTGAAGATACCCGAGAATATGAAAAACAACAGCCGAATGAACCGTTATGGGAGCAAAAACAAACTGACTGACAATATGAACTGTATAAGAAATATATGATGTGTAACCGTAAGATAAACCAAACTGCCCACAATAGTCCGATAATTCTCACGATCAAGTAAATCAGCTATATACTTAGAGTGAGACAAAATATATCTTTTTGGTGACGAAGCAACCTCAATACCCAAAAAATAATGTAGCAAGCCCAAATCTTTCATAGCAAAATGATGAGCTAACTCCAATTTCAATGATTCAATTCCAACACAATCATCCCCGCTAATAATTATATCATCAACATATAGCGATAAAAGTATACGCCCAACACTTACACTGCGTTCCTGAGTTTTATTTTTGAAAGAAGAGAAAAGAAGTGGGAAGAAAACAAAATAAATTTGTGTTTCAGAGTTTTTTTTTCGAAGAGAAGAGAAAAGAAGAGGAGAGTAAATTTGCCTAATTTTCTCTCCAAAACTTTCTCTCCAAAAGTGGGATGATTTGGAGAGAAGTTATATAAGGAAGTTTTTAATAAATATAATTACTTAAATGACCTTATAGGAAACATAACCTTTATATATAATTAAGGGTATAATTGTAAAATCATCACATATAACTTCTTTTCTCTCCTAACTCAGGAACGTGGTATAAAAAAATAAATTCCTTTCATCTTCTCTTCTTTTCTGCCCATCTTTAACTCTTCTCTTCTTTTATTTCAAAAACTTAAAAACATAGCGTTAGAATGTTTAACAAATAATGCGGAATCATGACTAGAGACAAAACCAAAAGAGGTAACAACTGTTGCAAATTTCTCATACCAAGCACGAGGTGCCTGTTTGAGACCATAGACAACTTTTCTCAGCTTGCAAACTTCTACTGGTTTGTGAGAGACACGAGGACTTGGTGTCATAAAAACTTCTTCATTTAGATCACCATTTAGAAAAAGCATTTTTGACATCAAAGTTCTTACTGTTGTCATTTTTGCAACTGGAGCAAATGTCTCCTCATAATCCATACCATACTCCTGAGCATAACCTTTAGCAACAAAACGAGCCTTATACCTTTCAATGAACCCATCAGATTTGGTTTTAATCTTGTAGACCCAACGAGAGCCAATAGCACGCTTGCCGAATGGCAATGGTACTAAGTCACACGTGTGAGTCTGATGCAACAGGTTCCTCAGCCATTGCCAAAATGGATCACAAACTGCCTCATGAGGACGATGAATAAAGGCAATAAACGAACTAAAGGAATTAGAGTAACAAGAATAAACAAAATCATCCCTTTTTATAGACTTACAATTACGTTTTGGTCGACCACTTGATGACCAACAACAACTTCAGTTGATGACCGTGGGATGAGGTTGAGGTGTATCTAAAGGTGTTATGGGTGACATAATAGGTGTAGGTTCTTCAAACGGATCAATTTCTATGAGTTCAGATTGTGTCAAATTATGTGAACTAACATGAACAGAATTAAACGGAATGTGCTCTAAAAAGCCAACATGGCGAGATGTATAGAACTTTTGACCGACCGGATCATAACATCGATATCCCTTTTAACTAATACAAACACACATAAAGTGGATTTTGAAGATAATTTAGTACGCTCAACACGTGGTTTTTGGACAAAACAAGTACAACCGAAGACACGCAAAGAGGAATAATCTGGCAAAGTTCCATACAACTTCTCAAAAGGAGATAAACCATAAATTATGTGCTTTAGGACAAAACAAGTACAACCGAAGACACGCAAGGAGGAATAATCAGGCAAAGTTCCATACAACTTCTTAAAATGAGATAAACCAGAAATTATGTGCAGTTGGGATTTTATTAATCACATATGTGGCTGTAAGAATCGCTTCTCCCCAAAAATATGCTTAGAACATCAGCGAACACCAAAAAAGATCTAGCTGTCTCAACAAAATGATTGTGCTTCCTTTCAACAACACCATTTTGTTCAGGAGTGTTCGTACAAGAGGGTTTGAGCTAGGTGCAGTGAAATGCCACCACTAAGTGTGATGAGACACAAAATAAGGAAGAACAAATATAATATAAACAAAAAAGTTGCAAAATAATTTACAAGTAGGCTTTCAACAACAAATTATGGGATAGTTAAACAAATGTATGTCTATGGAATATCCTCACTTCCCGTTCCTCTTTGATTTTGTTTGTCTTGTAGGTAATAATATAATTCTCATTTCTCACTTTTTATCCATATATATAATCTTGGTGGTTAATGACAAACTGATCACAAATGGAAACAAAAATTATCAAATTTCACAACTAAGAGGAAAAGATGAAAGGATAAAATTAAATAGGAATGGTTAACGAACAGATTTATCAGACGTTAATGATAAGGATGAACTGTGTAATTGGTAACCAGTTAAACTTGTAACCTACCGGTCATATTACGTATATTGTCTTACAATTTACAATTTGGAAACTTGTCTTTAGCAATATACAAAATTTTGTTACGTTACATTGTCTTTTTTTACAGACTACTGTTTATTCGTGTTTTAGCTTGCGTCTTTTTGTTTATTAGCCTCGAAATGGTTGTATGAATTACTCGCACATTCTTTTAAAACGACCTCAACTTATTTCGTTTTCATTTGCCTTTCCTTTTGTGTTTGTTCATACTTAAAGTATGTCCGACGCTGAGCTTAGTGCTATTGTCTTTATCATAACCATCGATTATATCAATCTAACAGGCCTCTCATTAAAGATTTATTAAGTGGTCTCAATCCTAATAGTAAAGGAATTCAGATATCCTTGTATCTCCAAAGCGTCATGTTATTTGCAATAAAATACTTTCGATGATGGTACAACACACATAAGTACTAATGTCTGGACATCTTTACAAGAAGAGCTCTATCAATGCGTATAAATTGCTGCCGAATTCATGACTAGATTGTTTTAATAGTTTTAACTCACTCAATATATGCATTATTTGATTTCTTAATATTTGGGTATCAAAGTTATATTTTAACTCACCAACTGCACAATTCATGTTAATAGGATGTAAAACTAGTTTCACGTAGACAACTTGATACAAAGACATTATATTTTGGTATTGTAAGTTTGTATGCCCTTATCAACCATATGAGTTTCATCATCATAATGCATCTTTAATGGTGAGATAGATAAGTAAAGCAATTTTCATGCTGACTTTCTTTTATCGAAGGGTTAATGGCATATAATAGCAACGTACTTTTCAATTTGAGCCGTTATCAAATACGAACTTTAAAAAGTATCACAATACCCATCCAACATTCAAAATTTGTGCTATTATCATACTTTTGATGACGTGTCATGTTATAAATGGTGCCACGTGTCAGACTTTCAGGTATGCCACGTCATCAAAAGTATGATAACAGCACAAATTTTAAAAGTTTGATGGGTATTGTGATACTTTTTAAAGTTCGTATCTGATAACGGCTCAAATTGGAAAGTACGTTGCTATTACATGCCATTAACCCTTTATCTAATAACACAAGAAGTAACAAAAGCAAGATGAATAAAAATCACCTCACAAATAAACTGGCTGCTATCAAGGATCGAATTGACCACGGTTTTCGAACCCAAACACATATATTTTTAAATGTAGAACTGATTTGACGTGGAATCATTTGTTTCAGCATTGAGCATATATGTCGTTTCTTCTATCCCTGGACATCTCTTTACTACCCATAAAAATTGTTGAAAGATGTTATATAGATATGTTAAATTACAAAAAGAATTTGAAGACTAAACCGAAATATAAAGTAATTTGCGGAATCTAAAATATATTGTTACCTGAAACTCTAGTGTGTTTTGGCTTGCGTTTTATGTCATAGTCACTAAGATCGAATATTGCCTAAACAAACGTGTCATGGGAAAATTCAAGTTCCTCGACTCTATAAGATGTAAAGCAAGTAAAACGGCCTCAGATAGAAAAAAATAAGCATTTACAAGGGTAATATAGTCAATGATTTGCTAAAAAGAATCACCTTTTAACTCATTCGAGAACACACCATTAGCAAGTTGTTTTATATTATGAATCATCAACAAACGATCAAAGAAATTGAAGGAATAGCTCAGGTTTTAAGTTCTTACTACTTGTAAGTAGGTCACTTTAGCATAATATGTCACATATAATGAATATTAAGCTTTAGAGAAAGAAACTAGCAAGAGAAGTAAAAAGATGATTTTATTAATGAAATGTGGATTTTCATTACAACTCTTGATCTTTCACATTTTCCTCCCATTAATAAAATCCTCCTTTTACTCTCTTTTCTCTCTCTAAAGCTTAACCTTCATTGTATGTGTGATATTATGCTAAAGTGACTTACTTACACGTAGTAAAAACTTAAGACCTAAGTTATTCCTTCAATTTCTTTGATCGATTGTTGATGATTCATAATATAAAACAACTTGCTAATGGTGTTATATTACCCTTGCAAATGCTTATTTTTTTCAATCTGAGGCTGTTTGACTAGCTTTTACATCTTATAGAGTCAATGAACCTAAATTTGCCTATGACATGTTTGTTGAGGCAATATTCGATCTTAGTGATTGTGACATCAAAACCATAAAACGCAAGCCAAAACACACTAGAGTTTCAGTCATGTAACAATATATTTATGTAACAATATATTTTAGATTCCACAAATTACTTTATATTTCGGTTTAGTCTTCAAATTCTTTTTGTTTAACAAATCTATATAACATCTTTAAACTTTTTATGGGTAGTAAAGAGACGTCCAAGGATAAAAGAAACGGCATATATGTTCTATGATAAAACAAATGACTCCACATCAAATTAGTTCTACATTTAAACTTGGCAGTTAATCTCGGTGATATCTCGTCGAGATCCAGATCTTGGACCTAGAAAAAATCTCAGTTCCAAATCTCGGTGGTAAGGAACCGATATTCTCGGAGATATTGGACGATATTTTGCCAAGATTTTGATATCGGATCTCGGTGAGATAAAGAAAATCTCGTTTTTTTTTCAGGCACCCCACTTTTATTTTGGCAGCCCATTTTAAAAAAAAACCCACTTGATTGTGTTTTAAATTTAGAACAGTGGTGGTTTTGTGTTGATGGTGCGGTTGTTTTGTGGTGATGGTACTGTAAAAGAAAAGAAGGAGGGAGAAGAAGGTGAAATGAGGACACAGTGGGGGCTGTGTCATAATATGTATCTAAACCTGATTTTTGGTGGACTAAAACAATGGGCTTAATAAATATCTTAGTGAGCTTTATTTAAAGTAAATCAAAATTTAATAAAAAGAATGACATCTGCCCCATCATCGACATCTACCCTATCATCGACATCTTGAACTTAGTGGTCATCAGATTAGCAAACTCATTACACAAAGCAGTATTAATGGATGCAAATTGTTGATAAAAAAATAATGCCTAAAAACATTATTAATATTTTTCACATCTTTACGTTTTGATAATCACAAAATATAAAAATGTTCAATGTAAAATTAAACGTAAACAAGTAATTAGTAGTAAATTTTCATTTCAAAAATTATATCACTTAAATGTATGAATAAATAAATGCTTAATGCATTTTATGATCAAATGAAATTTTTATTCAACCTCACACTTTTATAAAATGTTGTAAACATTTTTATAAACATTACAAAACATTTTCTACAATTAAAAGAAATGTTTTATTCAAAATAAACATTTTGAAATTTAAATTTTCGGACCTAAAACGGCTAGAAAAGTTCCAGAAAATCCCCCCTACACAAAAGACAAACTGGGGAGCCCCTAGTCTAGGGCGGCCCCCTTAAATACACGGGCGGCCCCCTTAATTTTAAGGGGACCGCCCACCTATTTAAGGGGACCGCCCATAGGTAGACGCTCCTCCAGTTTGTCCTATAAATACTGGACTTTTCCCCACTATTTTCTCACCTTTTGCACTCATTCTTTCTGTTCTAAAACAGCCCACACATCTCATTAAAATCCTTTGATCATCTAATCATAAAGCTTTGTTTCCAAGTGATCCAAGCTCAATTCCTCAAGTGCAAGAGAAGAATACTTCCATCAACAAGTGTAAGAAGTATTACACCTTTGTATGTTGTTGCAATCTCATTGCATCCATATCATAACAGTAAATCATTTGTAACTCATGTAAAGTTTTTGTGTAAGTACTAGATCTTGGTGATTGTATTGGAAGAATAGTATGGATCTTGGTGATCTTTCTAGAAGTGTTAGTTAGAGTGATATAATAGTTCTTGTGAAGAGTGGTGTGAAGATAACTAAGGAGTGGAAGAAGATGTGTATTCGTGATCAAGTCGTGAAGCAAAGTATGGAGAGAAGGTAGTGAAGTTGTGGTAATGGTTTCAGCTAAAATAGAACTCGACCCTCTAGCTTAGTGTCAAAAATCAAGATAAACCAAAGTTGTATAAGGTTTTCTCTGCCATAAGGGAGCTTGTTGACATAGTGAAGAAAAATATCGAGTTAGGTGCTCGAGGAGTGGAGTAGGGCGAAGAGGTGCTTTGTTACCGAACCACTATAAATCTTCGCGTTGTGGTTTGATCGTTCTTACTCTTATCTCTTGTCTTACATTAATTTTTCATACTATCCTATTAATTGTTTAGATAAGTATATTGTTCATATTGTGCAAGTGTTTAATTCACACAAAGTCGAATCTAGAATTTTTATAAAAACTTTAAAACTTTAAATTAAAAAGCGGTAAACTATTCAACCCCCCCTTCTAGTTTTCCACATTTCCTAACTGTTGTAGCTTCTTCATGGTTTTCTTCAACCAACAATCAACTGAGAACTCCCTCTAATCCAAGAAACTAGGCCACTATTCAAGACGGCAGGGTTACAGTGCAACAAGTTCAAGGGAGGCAAGAGCAAAGTTATGCTGGTACTGGCTATAAGGGTAATGGTACTAGTTCTGGGGGAAACACTATAGGAGGACAAGCAAGGGTTATTAAATGCTATAATTTCCAAGGTGAGGGACACATGGTGAGGTAATGCACTCAGCCTAAGTGACCAAGGAAGGCTGCATGGTTTAAGGAAAAGGCAATGTTGTCTGAAGCTTTGGAATCCGGTCAAATTTTGGATGAAGAACAACTTGCATTCCTTGCAGATCCAGGTATTCTAGACGGTCATGCTGCTCAGGCAACCATTCTAAACAATGCTGCTTTTCAGACTGAGGATCTAGATGCTTATGATTCGGACTGTGATGATGTCTCTAATGCAAAAGCGGTTCTGATGGCTAATCTTTCCAACTATGGTTATGATGTTATCTTAGAGGTACCTCATTCTGAACCCTATCATAATGATATGGATAATCAAAGTGTGCATGCAATGCAGGATTTTGAACAAACACCAGTTGTTGATTTTACAGATAATGAGATAACAAGTGATAGCAATATCATTTCGTACTCTCAGTATTTGCAAGAAACAAACCAGGCAACTGTTACAAGACTCAATGATTTTATCTATGATTAAACACATGTTAGAGCAAATAATTAATCATGTGAATAATTGGGAAAAGGTTAATAAAAAAAAGAACAATGAATCCATAACCACTGAGCTTGAGAGATATAAAGAAAGAGTCAAAACTTTTGAACAACGTCTTAATATTGATTTAACCACTCGTGAAAAAATGATTGATTCTCAAATGGATGATATGATAAAGGAAAAGCATGCACTTAAGAAGCAAATTGACTCACTTGAACAAAATCTTTCTAATCAAATCAAAGAAAAGGAATCTTTATTGCAAACATTTACTGATTTTAAAAATAAATCCAAAGAAAAGAAATGTAAATATATGGATAAAGAAATTGATTTAGAAAAGAAGATAAAGGAACTTGATAATATTGTTTACAAAGTGGGTTAATCTGCTTAAACAGTGCACATGTTAACAAAGCCATAAGTTTTTTATGATAACACTCACAAACAAGCTCTTAGGTATCAAAATCCGTTTTATCTCAAGAAAGCTCAGCAGATTAAACCAACCTTGTATGATGGTGGTGTTATATCTAGTAAACATGCTGCTAGTCCTGTGATTGATGATGAAGAGACATTGATTTTGGAAGAAGTAAGTCGATAAAAAATGCTTGCAAAACAAAACGATCCAATTTCAAACGAATAGAAAGTTAATACAACTCCAATTAATTATGTTGAGTTAAATAAATTGTCTGAAGTTTTTGGTAACCATTTTTTTCCACAACAAGAATTTTTGGCTGGACAAGCTTTCTGGTTTCATATGTCAAACCCTACCACTGAAACCTCTAACGCATCACCTGTCAAAGTGGAAGCTCCTAGTGAACTTTTGTTGGGAATTATTGATTTGATGAGACAAAATAAATAAAAGAATGAAACAAGAAGGACTTAAATGCAAAGCTGGAATTCTTCAAAAGATGGAAGATTTTAAAGATTCTAAAAGATCTCCTTAAGAAGATAAAAGATATAGAAGATAAAGATAAAAGTTAGGAAGATATTATTTGTTTCCTAATTATATTTGTTCTTATCCTTTGTAAACCTAGATGATCTCTACTATATAAAGAGACATTAGGTCGTGTAGTTTAGATATACACAGAAAAACGTATGTGTGTGTATCCCAAGGGAAAATGTAGACGTCTAGTTTGTGTGGTGTAGCCTCAAGGATCATATAATTCCTATTACAGATTATTGATGTAACTGTTCTACTATTGATCAAAGTAGAATTGGGGCTTGGAGTGAATGATAATAAAGAAAAACCTTGTTGATGATAACATTGTTCTTATGTTTAATTCCGCTGTGCATATATGTTATTGTCTTTGTTATCATGATCCTAGATGAGGTCTAAACAACCTCGAGCTATAAACGATCAAAGAACCTATCAGGTTATTAGGTTCTATCAACTTTCTAAGGTAAGTTTGGTGAATGAAAGCTTTAAAAAGCTTAAATTCCACCTTGTCAACTTTGACTCTGTGGTGAAGATAAGGACTACACCTGATGCTCTTACAGAAGGTGAATGGGGGTTTGAACATACTAATACTATTTTTATCAATGAAATTATTTCATTTTTAAAGTCTTTAAAAGACATTTTTAATGTGTTTGATAAAGATCTTCTAAATGAAATAATGGAAGTACAAACAGTTTTTAACCAAATGGAAGCTGCTGTTCAACAGTGTTCAGTAGGCAAACAATGTTGTGAAATTGTTAAGAAAGAACTCTTTCTGGAAAATGATCGACTCTTACAAAAAATCATGTCTCAAGATGTTCTTCTTTCTGTTATGAATTCTATAACTCTGAATGGTGAATCTAATGTGGAAAAGCAAAGAAGTGAATCTTGTCATAAGTGTTTCAATCTTGATGCTGAGCTTTCAAAAACACAAAATGCGTATAATAATCTTTTGAAAAGTTTCTCATAACTTGAAAAACATTGTATTTCTCTTGAATTATCAATACAACTTAATGAAGAAAATTTTCAAATGGATAAATTGTGTGATAATCAAAATGCTCTTGAAATTCCAGAATATTTTGAAAATAACGATTTAAAAGCTCAGCTACATGCTAAAGACACTACAATTTATAAGTTGAAGGAACATATCAAATCTATGAGAGAAAATGACAAGGAAGAAAAAGTTAAACAAGATATGGATGAGATTGAGACCATTAATATTGAATTGGAGCATAGTGTGGCCAAATTACTTTTTGAAAACGAGCGTTTGCATAAAGAAATTGACCATTTGAAACAGAATTACAAGGATCAGTTTGACTCAATTAAAAGGACACGTGTTCACACCAAAGAACATTTTGAATCTTTGATTCTTCAATTAAACTCAAAATCTGTTGAAAATGCGGATTTAAAAGCTCAAATTCAAGACAAGGTTTTTGTGATTACATCATAGAAAAATGATTTAAGATAACTAAAAGGGAAAGAAATTGTTGAAAATACTGCACAAATACCTATTGCCACCATTGTTCCAGACATGTTTAAGCTAGACTTAGATCCTTTAACTCATAGGTTATTGCAAAATAGGGACGCTCACATAGACTATCTTAAGCATACTCAGGAACAAGCTAATATACTTCGAGGAATATTTGAACAAGCTAAAGCAAAACAGCCTTTAGATAATGCGTTAGACTTTGCCTTTAAGCAAGCCAAACGAATTCAGGAGTTACTTGTATATGTTTGAGATACATGGCATAATGCGATTAAACTTAATGAGAAAAAGGTTGTTGTCACACCTATGAACAAGGTTAAGAAAGTTAGGTTTTCTGAACCTCTCATATCCTCAAGCAACATTAAACAGGTGGAGTAATCTAAAACATCATATTCTAACACACCTGTGTTGGATTCTACAGGATTGAAGTGTTCTACTAGTACTAGAGATTTAAATGAAACAAAATAATAATGATATTAAGGCGAATTACACTCATGCTTAAGTTTAGGAAAAATGTAGGAAACGTTACGAAACACTACACATCCTAAAGCTAATTTTGTCACACTTACATAGCTTATTCGACCTCCTCTTTCACCGGTGTGCTGTTGAGACCTTGTTTCCAAAACCAATAATGGTTGATTGAAATTGGATGATGAAATTGTGTAGAAACGTCCTTCATTTTATAGGCTTTGAAATGTTACAGCGTAACCACAATCCAGTTACGCCGTAACCATGGTAACACGTCTTTCCATAATTTTCCATGTGTTACGGCGTAACCATTTAGCTTGTTACGCCGTAATTGCTGATTTACTTTTCAAAAGTCCAGAGATTGAGGTAGATACGATTATGATTTCTTTCCTTGAATATAGTTACGACGTAACTAGTTGTATTGGTATGCCGTAATGCTATTTTAGTCATGATCTTCTTCCCATAGTAATGGTTACGGCGTAACCAATAATTGATTACGCCGTAATCTTTGCTTAAGTGACGTAATTTGCATGAGATGTGTTAAGGCATAACCTTAAAAAGGTTTACGCCGTAATGTCTTGTAAATATTTAAATTTTACATCCTTTTCCTTTGATAAATGATAATTACTTGTATTTTACCTGAAAATCACAAAATAACAGAAAATATCTTGTTTTCATATGTTAGTGACATAAATGCAAATAATTTATGGGATAAAATGATACAAAAAAGTATTAAATATTTGATGTTATCAAATATCCCCCCACTTGACTTTTGTTTGCCTTCAAGTAGAACCTATTAGAATATTTCATAAAAAGATTTCTCAAGAATTACTTCAAGAAATGAATCTATAAAACACTTATGCTAGAAAACATCAAAGCCGAACACCTCACGAAAAGGGGATAAAAAAATACACAGTCTCTCTACTAGTCTAAGTGTTATAATTTGGGAGTTATCGCTCATTGTGCACACGTCAATAGCATGTATTCTATCATAAGCTTAGAAAGTATACAAATCTGCATAGTTAGAATTAGGGGCTAAATAATTCTCGAAGGCAACATGAGTAATATGGTTTTAAAGGGTGATAAAGGGGTTAGGATAGACATGGGATACACATTTAATAGTTGTTAATACAAAAACACAAAACAAATAGTCTAAAGTAATCTAAGGTTGTTATAACTGGCCACTGTCCGTCCATGGGTCCAAGAGTCTAAGTCCGAAAATTTAATCTTCAATAATGGGCTACTAGCTCCATTCTTCATGAGTATTGGTATGACTTGGTGTAGTAATGGGCTACTAGCTCCATTTTTCATAATTACTGAGATGTCTTGGTGCAATAATGGGCTACTAGCTCCATTTTTATTTATTTTTATTTTGCACCATCTTTACATATTTTTAGCACATGTGTGGCTTTTTGTTTCACCCTCTTTCTTTTATTTTCTTCATGATAAATATGCAAATGTTATAGGAGTTTATATCTTTAATTATTGCCCTTGTAACATCTGATATTATACGCACATCCCCCCACTTGAGAATAACAATGTCAAAAGTGGTGATATAGGGGGGTCTTTATAGATCATAACTGATTGGTCTTCCACGAATGTATATAATTTTCGTTCATATTCCCCTCGAACCATAGACTTAAGTAGCCAGAGATTTCAACACAAAAAAGACTACATGGTAGGCTAAGGTGAAATGGTGTAACGATACATATAACATTGATTGAAAACATAGATTGGTATAACAAGGTGTTTGATCTAGGGTATCCTGCCACTAATAATAATGCAACAAAAAAGTTATTATCGCGAGAAGGACCGACAAGTTAGTGTAACAAGTCGATAAACACACACATATAGGTTATTTGGGAGATTTCCTAAGTGTTGCCTTCTTGAACTAATTATTCCTGCTAATCAATTAGGTCTCGAAATGATGTACATGCCAAGTTTTAAAGTCTACAATACTACCGACACACTCAATATTTTGGTGGATTTTTGAGTAATATGGTGGAAACGGAATATTAGGCATAAATCTCACCAAGTATAATAAAGGTTAATGTGCATTCGACAAAGATTAATTCTAGTTATTTAAGAAAAATTTATCAAAAATTTTAAATTTGGCATAATTTTCAAAGAAAACTAGAAAATTTTAAAGGCAAGATCAAGTGTTTAATAATGTGTTTCTTATTTCTTTTCCTCCCCCCAACTAGAATCATACAAAGTCCCTTTTGTATTTTAAAATAGAAGAAAAAGATATAAGAAAAACTTCCCTTGTAGTAATATGTGAACGAAATGTTCATCTACTGAAAGAACTAACGAGACGATTGGATTAGTCCAATCAAAGAAAGCACCGTAATGTAAATGGGTAAACCCATTTTTCTCTGCTCATGTGGTTACGGCGTAACACTGAACATGCTTACGCCGTAACATATGTCTGATCACGAATTCCTCAAACACAAACTGTTAGCAGCAACAATAATAGATAAAAGTGATAGAATCATAAGAATTCAAATTATTACATACATAAATGTAAATAGTATCAAATTGTTCTTGGTTCAAATAAAAACGAAGAATCAGTCTTCGTTCATATCATCCTGATTGCGAGAAGTGAAAGGATGAGCATCACCAAACATACCAAGCTGACTAGTAAAAGGAGAAGGAGAAGGAGCAGTAGAATAACCGGGAGTGCCAGACATAAAGTTCACACCCTGATTAACCCCAAGATCAGGGATGGACGGGACATAGAAATAGTGGGTTCCATCATAACGGGTGTGATCGATGCGGTAATAAGCTAGAAGCTGTGAAAGGTGATCAATGTTCCATAAAATGAACCTCTCCTGCTCAGTTTGCCACTATCCAAACTCTTTGTAGAACTGGTCATACTGCTCAGACATCCCCGATACAATAAGTGAGCTCATCGACGTCGTTCACTATTTCTCCTAGCCTTTCATCCCTACTGCTGAGCCTGTTGGCATGACATGTTAGGTGGCTCCAACTCCCCCAAGCCAGTCCAGTCCGACTCCAACATCATCGTCCCCAACAACCTCGGGGATCTCAGTAAGCATTTCACCAATACCCAGACCATTGTACGTGCATATGCCAAGATCAACCAACTTGGCTACACTCATAGAAGAGGTCTCAGGTCCCAATGTAACATTCATCAAAGATCCCAAAGTCATTAAAACCATAATAACTACCTATCTTCGCGAATCAATTGAGCCCCTTAATAAAGCCAGCTCTTCTCTAGACCCTTTTGCCTTATCACACAAAAACTTGGCCACATGCCAAGGGACATCGACACTGACTCCTCCATCCATGCTATGTAAAAAAATAGGTCATCCAGAGTGACCTTTTCTTTCCTACCGTGCCTACCTGCGACAAACAATGTGAGCAAATGATGCACCAAACGGCAGATGGGATTTCGGATCGAGGTATAGGATGGTGGGTGTCGGGTGTCATAGTTAGCATGGGTGGTGATGTTGATAACATATTAGGTGGGGTTATAGTTGGTGGGCCAGCTCCTATAGCATGATTCATAGAAAGGTTGAAACAAGTTGTTATTCATTTCCTGATGCGTATACAAACTAAGAGCGTGGATGAACTGTCTCACGCGGTCATACTCCGCTTTTCCCAACCCAGCTGAAAAACCATAGTATCACTTTTCATCACAAATCCTCACATTGGGTCCCTAAAGGTGAAACTTGACAGAAACTCCATAACATACTCCCTAACAACCTGCTCCTTAATCCTAAACAACCTATTCCAAGCTTGAGAAACAAAGCGCCTGTCATCCTGTTCATAGCTAACATGGCAAAACTGGTCAAGATTTTGGAGAGAAATTCCATCATGGAGGGCACCAAATTCCTCAAAGTCAAGCCCTTCAGGCAAATTTCTTAACTCGAATTTCCGCCAGCCTCTTCCAAAATTCCTTACGCCTGTCAATAGAAGAAGTTACGTTGTTGAATTTTACCATTCACCAAAAAGCATAAAGTTTAAATTAAGATAGTGAAATGGTTTTAATAATAGTATAGATCACTAAGGTGTTTGTTTACGGCTGTAACATCAATTTATGTTGCGCTGTAACGGAGTGGGTTGCCGAAATCACAGTATTTTACCCGTTGAAAAAACAAAAACCTGCTAGATTCAAGAGAAGGTTCATAATAACAGTATTTAAGTCTAGTTGATTCATATTTTTGCATAAAATTTATGTTTTTTTATGTAACACTATTCCCCGTCACGCTGTAATCAAACTTCCATTTGCGCAATTAATTCATCAAACAATGGTGCACTAATAATTGTATAAACCCCCAACAAATTAGAACCGGATTAACAGTATAAATTTGCTTCAATCGTTTTTCCCAAAAATAGATTACGGCGTAACCCTATCCCTTGTTACGCCGTACCACTGACAAATGAAGTAATCCAATCGACCGTTATACGGCGTAAAATATTGCCTGCATTAGTAAATAAAGATCAATTGATTATGACCATAAAGGAATAGAATTAACCAATGTAATTGACCTTATTACAGATTTGATGTTATAATAATAACTTTATGATTTAAGGGAGGAATTGATAAACTTAAACAATGAATTAATCAACATTTAAATCATATGAGTAAATCATAGATGAATTGAATGCATTCAAAGACTAGTATAATCCTGACATGATGGATAAAAATGGGAGATTTCGAATGGAAGAGAATGGTGCGAGAGAGATTTACTAGTGTGTGTAAATGGTGAAAAACTGTTATGCCCCGTTTATATTTAGTTTTGCATCTTAGTTTTTGTGTTTATGCCGTAACCAAATAATCTGTTACGCCGTAATAGAAGCTTTAAACCATTTGTAATTTTTTTGAAGAGGGGTAGTTATGCCGTAACCCCCGACCTTGGTTACGGCGTAAAGTGTTTTTAAGATTTAAATGACATGAACTTTATTTACCAAGACAATTTTTTTAATGCGGAAATTAAAGAAAAACAAAACCTTGTGGGTTGTCTCCCGATTAGCACTTTTGTTTATTTATTGAGTCGTTAAGTTCGACTCATTTGCGGCATTGCAATTTTGTTATCGCATTCCTTAAACTTGCTCTTTGCATCCTGTGGTACATACTTAGAAAAGATTATTAGAATATGGTTAAGCCTTAAATCATTGAATAAAACTACTCCCCGACAACAGCGCTAAAAACTTGATGCGTAATTTCTTTTGAAATTAATTAACCAGTTTTACAGTTCTAAAACCTCGTTTTACCTTTAGCAAAAACGCCCTAACAGGCCAAAGTACCCGGTCGTTAATAGTGTAGATCGATAAATCCAAGCGTACAAGAGTATATTATCAAAAAAAAAAACTAAAGGAAAGAATATAAGATAATAATTTGTAACATGAAAATAAAGAAAATAAAACTAGGATAGAAGGTATACCATTACCAAGTTGATCAAAGTTAATTCTGTACTTCTTTCTTGGTGCAATTTATTAGTACCATAACTTGAGGTGACACTAAACTAAGACGAGCATCTTTGTTTAGCCTATGATTCCTAGGTGGAATGAACCCCGAGGGGAATTGACCTATTCCTAGTTCACAGTGATTGATTCCTCTCATGGTAAAAATGATAAACCCAACGCGACCCGAAGCTGTCACGCCTAATACGCAGAGTGATGGACAATGGTAAAAAGCTTACTCATTACGAGAGAAAGGCGAAGCCGAAAATAAATAAACTGGTGCAAAAGCTGCAAAATACTTAAATTTAGTTCCAAGATCAGAGACCAATGTCTAGTATACACTAACCTCCAATGATCTGTATAAACTACGACTGAAGAATTAAGAACATCCATGTGAAGTGGGTCACTTTGCAAGTAGCGTTCTCGCAATCTAGATCTAAGACTAACATCAAGATTCTTTAACTCAAAGCTTAATACAGAATATGATAATAATAACAAAAGAAGTAAAGAGATTTAAATGAAACAAAATAATAATGATATTAAGGCGAATTACACTCATGCTTAAGTTTAGGAAAAATGTAGGAAACGTTACAAAACATTACACATCCTAATGCTAATTTTGTCACACGTTACATGGCTTCTTTGACCTTCCTTCTATCACCAGTGTTGCTGTAGACCTTGTTCCTAAACCCAAGAATGGGTTGAGGGAAGTTGGATGATGAATTATGTAGAAACGTCTTTAATTTATAGGCTTCAAATGTGTTACGACACAACCACAAGCCAATTACGCCGTAACCAAGGTAACACGTCTATCCTATAAAATTTCCATATGATACGGCGTATAACCATTTTAGCTTGTACGCCGTAATACTGATTCTTCCAAAAGTCCCATAGAATGAGTTGATGATAATATGATTCTTTCCTTGAATATAGTTACGGCGTAACCAGTTGTATTGTTACGCCGTAATGCTATTTTAGTCATGATCTTCTTTCCATAGTAATGGTTACGGCGTAACCAATAATTGATTACGCCGTAATCGTTGCTTGAGTGACGTAATTTGCATGAGATGTGTTATGGCGTAACCTTAAAATGGTTTACGCCGTAATGTCTTGTAAATATTTACATTTTATGTCTCTTTCCTTTGATAAATAATAATTACCTACATTTTACCTGAAAATCACAAAATAATAGAAAATATCTTGTTTTCATATGTTAGTGACATAAATGCAAGTAATTTAGGGGATAAAATGATACTAAAAAATATTAAATATTTGATGTTATCAAGCATTAACGGTAAAAAGTATATCTTGGTGATTGTTGACGCTTACTCACAATTTACTTGGGTCAGATTTTTGAAATTAAAGGATGAAGCTCCTGACGCTATCATCAAATGCATCAAAAACATTCAAGTTCATTTGAATGCCACAGTCTGACATATTTGAACAGATAATGGAACTGAATTTGTCAATAAGTATAACAACCCTCAATTTTCCTCTATGTAATTATCCATTTATTAAATTAGATGCATTTTTCCTCAGTGTAATTTCCATCTATTAAATTAGATGCAACCATTTTCATGGAATTTTTTTTCCCTTATTCCATCCATAATGTAACGTAACTTATATTTTCAAAGTAAACGAGCTCACGCAACCACCTATACCAATTCCATCAACGTTTATGTCAAATAAGCGTCATAATATGTCCAGCAATATGTTTTAAACTCCATTTTTACCATACGTTATCTATTTAACGTATCATTCATAACGTTTATTATAAAACGAACATTTTACGTTAACATTTATATCAAAACCCCGACTACATGTAATGTTTACATACAAAACAAATGTACAAGCTTTCAAGGCATGTGTATAAGTGATTAATGCACAAAATTTGAATTACATCTTCCCTCCAAAACCAATGTACAACACTTTAAAGCTTAAAGTACAAGTTGACAATGCAAGAATTCGAATAAGCCTATTTTCCCTCCATTTTTCTAAGGCATTTCGTACAACCTTTCTAGCACAAGTTACAACACTCTAATGCACCATATTTAAACATTTCTTTTCCTCCATTTCACTCCACACACTCGGCAAAACCCTAAAAACCTAACTCAAAACCCCTAAACAACCTGATACCTCTAAAATAGTTTTGAACCAAGTTTAAACCAAGCCAAAACCTAACAAGCATACTCCACCATGATGCACCACCTTGCACCCCAAGTAAAGCACCTTGTCACCTCCTTTCACCACCATGCCGCTACCTCACTACCACTTGTCACCACTTTGGTGATTCGAACCCTCCCACCTTCTAACACCTTGCTAAGCTATACTCCTAGCTTCTAATAGTCACAAGTAGCCAACCTTGGCCACCACTCTTCTCAACTTGTCCACCACTCCAAGTTTCTAGCCTATATATACAGCATACATCATACTTACAAAATTCACCATTTAAACTAACCCTACCTCAAAATTAAGTTATAGCCAAACTAAGGATTGGGAAAGAAAGTCTTTAGCTATTTGGAACCCAATAGGATAAGAAAAAACGATTCTTGATTCATCTCTAAGTTTCGGTAAAATTTATCATTCATTGACCATATCAGGCAATTTTTATCCATTTCAAGCTCAGTAAGCCTCATAACTTGGTTTCTATAAGCTTCTGTCATAATTAGTATCATGTCTACGCTTTCAATAATAATCATTTGTTCAAGATAAACTCTTTTGGAAACCCAAAGTCTACTCGTTTGGTTTATCCCTAACCAAACACACCCTTTAAAACTCTAATAGCTATTTTTCTAAACCCTAAAAAGCATAAAGCCATAACAATCCTAAAAGCCTCTAATAAGCTCTTTAAGAGCATTTATCATAAGAATTAGAATCAAGCGGCCCTAAAACTCAAACTCCATCGTTAAAAATTCGAAACCAAACCGAGCCCTTTTTGAGAGTTTTCGAGCTCATAAGCTCATTCATAAGCTTTAAGCTTGTAAATCTAACCTCATTAGCTATAGTAATAACTATATGACTTCAAATTAATTTCAAAACTAAAAATACAAAAGTATATGGATTGATTGACTTAGTAATGCAAATCGTTATGCTAGGGGTATATATTGAACTTTTGAAATTATTAAACTTTCGGCCAAGAAATGTAAATTATGCTAAATAAACTACAAGGGCTTTTGGCCGATATTTCAAAGTTAAGGTTTAAAATGTTTTAAAAGAAATAAAGTTTAAAGTGATAAATTTGTAGATTAAAATATACCAAGGTATATATTGTCATTTTATGAATTTCCTAAGGTATAAAATTAATATTTATTATATTTAATTACAAAAATATAATTTAAACATTAGAAACACATTTAATAAAACCCGACACAATTATCGTTCATTCATCGATCAAAACATTATAAATCAATTATGTTATATATTTAACATAATTTATCATCTACTAGCTTTTGAAGAAACTTAAAAAGATAAAATCTTATCTTAATCAACTATAACGTACACGTTAATAGGGAATTTTCATTTTAAGGGGATTTCATTAGGTAGAACGTTTCGACGATTTTGCTAGGATTTACGATTTAAAGTGTCCTAGCTCCTCAAACGTTTACTACATGACCTCTGGATTATGATAGCCCGAATAGTGATACGATGTTTTCATAATTTAATAAAGAAAATTAATATTTATGTTAAACCTTATGAAATAAAGTTTGAAATATAAACAATCAAACTAAGACTTGACATATTACCCCAGGTTGCGTGACGAGGCCGTTTATTTTCAATTGAGTCACTTTTGAAGTCAATCAGATTTCTCTATTAAGGTGAGTTCATAGTCCCACCTTTACATGTTTTCTAAACTCCGTGGGAAGATACATGATATAAACATGAATACAAGTATTTTCCAACTATATGCTATCCTGATATATTATTGCCTAAGTACCTCCATTTGCCATAAGGCCCCACTATCATGAACCGTTAATTACTTTGTGAAGTAAGCGTGAATGCCGTGAATAGATCTATTGGGACTGAACTCCCCCGTCTAGGTTCTGGTACATACATGGCCAGCGGATGCACTTCATTTGAGGAACTCCGGGTGTTTGGCAAAGCACCCGCTTGGGGCAACAACTTGTGATAACATATTACTTAAGGCTTCGGTATCATGAGCTTAGTGCAATAATATAATATTGTTTACCATGATAATTGTATTCGTTGCAATTATTACTATTACATTGACTTGTATTCAACTATTACATTTCAAACACTATGAATTTCACTCAACCGTTGTGTTGACCCTTTTAGCATGTTTATCTCAGGTAATTGAGCAATCTATGGCACATAGTGGCATTAGACTTGAGGACTTCAAAATATGTTATCATTCAACTTTTATGTTTTCATATGTACTTTGGGACCTCTTTTGTAAAACTCTGAAATAATATTGAATGATAACTAAATTTTCCAAAACGTCTCTTTTGAGTCGTTTTCTATGATTATGACTGTTGATTCATGAAGTAATACCCCAAATTAGCTTCTACTGTTATATGTCAAATAAGGGGGTGTTACATTTTAGCATCTGAGAAAGTTAGAAAAATTTATATATTTGCTCTGAGAGCGTGATTATTTTATTTTTGTATTTTATGGCTTTTCCCTGTGTTTTTGTAAAAAGCGTGTCAAGAATTGAGGTTTACGTGATTTAACATTTTAATAAATGTTTTAAAATAAATTTAGTAGGATGGAATACAATATTTACGAATGTGATGTGACCCAAGCTTTTTGGCCGACTATAAAACAAAAGAAAATAACTTTGTACTAGTTTTGAAGGACTATGAAGGATGGAGGGACTAAATGTGTTAAAGATACAAACTACTATTCTTTAAATACCAACTCATACACACACATTTCATTTTTAGAAAAAAAATTGTCCTCCCTCCCTCTCCTTGTTCACATCCGACCACCACCACCATCACACCAGCACCGTCGTCGATTTTCCGACATGCAATACGATCTAATTATATTTTCTTAATCCTCTCATCAAATCCTACATATCCCACTAAAAATATTACACATGCAATAAGTATTTTGGTAACTTGAGATTTGGTCAAGTTCTTGAAGTTTTGATCTCAAAAGGGTGTTTATTGAGGTTATATTAGTGTTATTTGCAAGTGGGTTTGTTGAAAAAGCTTTGGTTTTGGTTGTTGGGTTGTATTCGAACCACGAACCACAAGGGGGAACCCAAACCGAGTTTGTGTGTTGATTTCTATTGTGTCGAGAGTGTTGTAAGTGTTCTATTTACATTGTCAAAGTTGTTAATTTGATGATATTGCGTGTTATATATTATGTGCTATAGGATTCAAGTGCGGAAAATTATTAAAAGTATGTTTGATTATTAATTGAAGTTTGATGGTTTTAGTATAAATAAATATACTAGTTAAACATATTTTGATAGTGGGTTTAAGTCAAAAATGTCATTTTAAAGGATTTTGCATTGACTAAGTTTGACCAGAAAGTTTGACCGCCTCGTATCGAGTCGAGAAATTTTTGAAAGTTATTTTTGATAATGAAAAGTGATAAAGTTCGCCTTTAGCTACGTTTCGCTAGGTGGCTCGTCGCGTAACTCTTAATAACGAACGTTTTACGGCCAAATTAAGATTGGTAATCTTTGGTGTAAAAGTCAACTACGAAAATTGACTTTTGAAAGTCAAACTTGCGTATACTTTTGAATATGGTTTATAATGAGCAAAAGGTTCGTAATGTTAGTTAATTAATGATGAAATATGAAGTTCGGATTATATTATCCTTACTTTCGACAAATTTCTAAAAATAAAAACTTTATGGTAAACAAAGCGTAACGCAACTGTAATTGTTGTACATTTGTGGGTGCGTTAAAGTAAAATGTTTTACGTCGCACTTGGGGATTGTAGTATATGATTGTATATACGTAATATTTATATAAATATATATACAAGTATGCATTATACGAATTATTTTACTTTTAGTCACGTACCGCTATATATGTATTATATAGGTCGCGGTTGAGACGTGAAGTTATTTGCACTTGTTGATTTGATTGAATTATAATCTTTTGCTTAAGGTGAGTTCATAGCCTCGCACTTAAATCTTTTGATTGTTTTATAAACCCAGGAGGGGGATACATGTTTGTTTTATAAATCAAACACATATGATTTTATGGTATGCTGACCCGATTATGAGAATGTTTCCGCATAAGTAGTTATTGTCGAAGTCCCTTATTTCATGAACTGTTAATTACCTTAAGAGGTGAACGATAATGCATTAAATAGATCTATTGGGTTTGACAACCCCGTTCGGGGTCTGAATCCTTTTGAACACCCTTCTGGGGAAAATTGACATATGAAAGGATATATGTATTGTTAACGTTCGATGTCATGAGCTTATTGCGTAAAAGAAGAGAGATGTTATACATTGTATTCGTTGCAATGTTTTCCCGAGAACTAATTATGTGTTCAAAGATTATTACTTACTGATTATTT
>BQNB010053516.1:0-39975 GCA_026074375.1 Tanacetum coccineum
GTAGGTTTCAATATTTGATTGCTAATATTGGAAAGCTAAATCCTTAAAATCTTTTATCTCTTTATGTTTTTGTAGAGTTTTATATGAATTAGTTCTGTTATTCATGTCATTAAAAGTTTCTACTGCTAAGTATAATTAGTGTTGATGGTTATACTTAATAATGCTGAGTTAATAATGTTAGTTATACTTATTACTGTTAGGTATCATTAATACTGTGATACTTATGAAAATGGCTATGGCTTGTGTTTTCTTGGTTTTTGGACTAACATTTTGCAGAAAAAGCAAAGAAAAGTGTTAGATTGATAATGGAAAAGCTGGTTATTAAAGCAAATAGACAGAGAGTTTTGGTGAGAAAAAGAATTGAGAGAGTTGGTGAGAATAAAAACAGAAAGAGAGATGTGTGGAATAAAAACAGACAGAGTGATTTGGTGAGAAAAAGAATTAAGAGAAATGGTGAGTTGAAAAACAGAAAGAGAGTTGAATATATTAAAAACAAACAACGTGTTTGAAATGGAATTGGAGTTAATGCTGGTGAATCAAAGTTAATGCTGCTAGGCATAAACTTAATACTGCTGGTAAAAGTTAATGCTGCTAGGCATAAACTTAATATTGGTAAAAGTTAATGTTGTTAGGCATAACTTACTACTGCTGGTGAAAGTTAATGCTGCTAGGCATAACTTACTACTGATGGGTTATTACTGTTAGTTGAAAGATAATGTTGTTGAGGGTATTTTCATAAATACTTCGATTAAGGGTTTTAATCTCTCATTTAATCGATTTCATTCACTCATATACTCTCTATTCATAAACCCTAACTCAATTTCATCATTCATCATCAAAACCCAACACAATGACGACCTTAAAGTTTGCTGATACTCATAACATGGTCGCGTTTTTGGCTAAACCCGATAAAAGTGAAGGGTTTGAGCAGATTGTGGATTTTCTTAATGTACACACTATAAAGTATGCACTAAGGATCAATCCTACAATATATACTTCATGCATTGAACATGCACTTATGATCAAAACCCCCTTATATATTTCGTGCATAGGAACAAATTTGGGCTAATGTCAAGGCAAAAAAACTGTCAATGGGATAGTACTATTAAAGCCCTTTGTGGATTGGGAAGAAAATAAATCATCAATCTGATCAACTGTTGAGAAGAGATCTTCAACTGGAGATGCTGAAGGTGTTTGATTTTTCTACCCAATGCTACATCCTTTGACAACTTGCATTAATGGGGTTATGAAACAAATTTCACAAAAACACACTTTCCTATAAAGCATTCTTCTCATAACAATGGAATTTCCTATTTTATACGACTTTTACAATGTCTAAGTGCACAAAGCACTACTGTATGGAATGAGTTTAGTAGCACTATGGCATCTGCAATCATCTGTTTAGCTACAAACCAGAAGTTTAACTTTTCAAAGTATATTTTTGAAAGTATGCTTAAAAACTGGAGAATGTGTCTGGTAAATTCTTAATGTATCTAAGGTTTGTGCAAGTCTTTTGGATATTAAACAACTGACGGGATGACAAGTCATACATTATTTATGTTTACACCTCTCACCTAAGAATATTTTTTGGAAACATAGAATGTTAGGGAAAGTTTTTTTTCAGGAAGGGAAACACCATTTTCCAAACAATTGGTGGTACAAGAAACAAGCAGAAATGGGTGAAAGGTTCAACAAATCCTACTGATCCCAATCTACACACACTTTTATTCAACTATCAACATCTTATCCTAAAAGAATCAAAAAACCTAAGTAGCCAAAGAGAAAGGAGACTCAGATCCTCAGTCTAATGGTCCTAGCTGAAAATGTAAGCAGATGTGGATGTGTCTATAAGGAGGTTAGCTGATAGTTTTGTGAGGGCTGCCACTACTGCTTCTTGCTTTAGAATAGAATGAAGAGCAAGACAGTGCTAAATCATTAAGGACCGATCAACGGCCAAAACACTATTGAAGCTGGTTCCCAAGGAAATCTACTTTAGGTGTATGGTCCCAGGCGCAAGAAAAACCATGAGGGATATAATTCCAAACTGGGTTTTGAGAATGTATCTAAACTTTCTAATGATCCACTGCTCGCAAGAGGTAACACACTTCAAAGTGGTGAGGATAGTCTGAAACTTAAGGAATTGATGGAATTATGTACCAATTTACAAACAAGAGTTCTTGATTTGGAGACTACAAAGACCACTCAAGCTAATGAGATTGCAAGTTTAAAGAGGAGGGTCAAGAAGCATGAAACAGAAAAACTTTGGTCAAGAACAATGGGCTTAAAAGATCTATACAAAATTAGTTTATAGATAAGGGTTAGAATCTTTGGAGGTGAAGAAAGTTTTGGGTGAGGATGCATCCAAACAGGGGAGGATAACATGCTATGATGCTGAATGGACGACATCTACTGGTTAATGATTCAAGATGATGTCTTGTTATGTTTGATTAGTGAATACTTTGACTGGTGATGAGGTGTTAGCAGAACCAGAAGTTGTTGTTAATGATGTGAATTTGAATGTTGATTTAAAGTTTAAACTTTGGCTCAAGAACTTGCTGCTATTGAAAAGTGTAAAACCCAGTAAAGCCAATGTTGTAGAAGAACCAAGTATACCAGTTAGTGCTGCCAGTACAAAGGTTAGTGCTGCTACAACTATAACAACTGCTACAATTCTAACTCCAAGGAAAGGAATTATCATTACTGAGCTGGGTACATCTACAACAACAACAACAATTTCTTCACAACCATCACAGATAAAAGTTCAGGACAAAAGCAAAGGAATATTGTTTAGAAGACCTGTGAAAGCCAAAAATAAAGATCTAATAAGCTTGATGAGAACATTTACTTTAAAATTACAAGCTGGAGTTGATGAGATGAGAGGACTTGCAAGTGAGAAAGATGAAGCCCATGTTGACTTGACTGAAGAATGGGATTGAATTCAGGCTAAGGTTGATGCTTGATTACAGTTGGCTTAAAGGACTGCAGCTAAGAACAAGAGTTAGTTTCATTAATGAACAAAAAGCCACATTGTTTTAAGAACACTAGAGCAAAGAAGAAGAAAGAAAAAACTTTGCAGCCTAAAGAGCAGAAGGGAGAAAGAGGAACAAAACCACCAAACCCAAGCCTCAATAAAGAAAAAAAATCATGTGTTACTTACTTGTAAAAGAATATGGAAGAAAGAAGCCAAAGCTAGAAGAATAAATCTTTTGATTTATAAGAAGTATGTTTTACAAAGCTTTCAAGAGGGTGATAAATTTGTTGACTTCTGGAATTGACTTGGTGGAAGTAGTTCAAAGAGGCATGGAGCTGAGTGAACAACGAGGGTTTCACTAATAAAAAGGCAAGGTGGATGATGTTTAAGAAACAGCTAAAGTAGATAATGGATCAAGAAAGCAACTAAGATTTAAAGAGCCTCATGGAAATTGTTCTTGAATAAAAAAGGAAGTAGCAGTTGTTGCTATTTCCTTTGCGGTTAAGCCTCCAAGTATTGTTGACTGGAAGTTCCATAAAGAAGGGAAGGAAAACCTATTACCAGATAATCCAGGCTGATGGAATGTTCAAAGATTTACTTTAGTCTTCAGTCATATGCTCAATAAGCTTTGGTCAAGGATGTTTTAGAAACTCTATGGAAATTTGGTAAAACCTAAGAATTAGGTCAACAGGCCAGAGAAGGGCTATGAGAGAGTGCTAGTGGGGTGATCTAAAAGGTAGTGTTAAACCTCATGTGAAGATACAGTAATGGAGAAAGATAAATTCAACAAGATTACATAATGTTCTGAATCAATGATCACCTTCACTTCATGACTGATACAAGAAAAAAAATCAAAAAGGAGATTGGATAAGAATTTTAGAAAGAGAAACACAGAGAGAAAACGAGTATGGTTGATTTTACCATGTGAAAAAAATACAAATAGAACCAACACACTCTTACACTTTGGAGTGCGGGTTTTTTTACTCAATGGGGGGGCCGACCATATTTAGGCTATAATTGGGCAGGCGGCATTGGAATTTGTCTCAGGCTAAGCTCGTGATTACAAATAGGTTTAAACCCGATACTGGTACAAGATTAGCTTACGATTACGTACCCGTTTACCCTTCTAGCCTATTACTACATAAGTAAGATAAAGACCGAGATTGACTTAATATTTGAGGCTAACAATCTCCCCCTAAGCTTGGTTTCTGAGAGATTCCAAGCTTCAATGTTAGACTCGTTTTTTATGCTAACAATCTTCCCCAAAGTGAGGTCTTTGAGATTGTCTTGTCGTTGAGTTCTTTGCATTTTGTCTTTATCTTGTAGGCTTGTTCCTTCATGTTGTTGTGTACTTTGATATCTTGAGCTTTTGTCATTGTCTTTTACTTTGTACTTTACATCGAGATCTTTTAAATTTTATCTTCAGTCTTGAGATCTCTTTGCCACCTTGGGAATCTTGGTGTCACGACCAACTTTTGCTCATACATTTGCATCTTTCTTGAAATGTTTTTTAATAATCTCCCTTGATATACTTGATTATCTTAAAGGAAGATGTTGTTTTCGAGTTTGTGGAAAGTCTTTGTCTTTAAATACTTGAGCTTTTTGATTCTTACAAATATTGATGCTTAGTATGTCTTTGATAGTTTTAGCATGAGCATGTGATAATGGAATCCGAATTCAGCTGGAATGAGGCATCTCCATCTCCATCTTTATTTGAAATCCTGAAAATAAAATAGTTAGCATAACACGTTGTGGACAAATTATGCTCACGTTTTGTTAGGCCTCAATTTATTGAGTCGAACAGGAAGTTCGGTCACTTCTACGGATGTGAGCCTTTCGGTATTTAATTTGTTAATGTGTAATAGGATAATATCGGAAATCGGGCTCGATAGATAAATCTAATATGGTATATGTTTCAGGCGTTTTGATCCAAGCAAAACCTAAGCCCGGGTCCTAGTTAAATATCTCGCGTGTCACTTTTAAGTGTCGGGGTATATAAGGAACTTTTCCACTTAGAAAAGTTAGTTGTTAAAGTTGTTCAAAATATCTAAGAAATATCTTTTCTCTTTTCTCTCTAACCTACTCTTAGTTTTCTCTCTCTAAACAAATCACATTCTTTTCATTTCTAGTTCGATTTCCGTGATCGTTTGTATGTTATGAATTGATAAGGGATTTCGTTTTGAATTTTTTATTGCATTTTGATTTTTTTAGGTTTGGTATTCGTTTTCTTGTGTCTACTAAGTATTATGTACTATTGTAAGACTTTTATATTCTGAATCTAAAACGTTATTGATGCCAAATTTCAAGAAATCAATTTGACATTACTTGTAACTTCAAAGGACACTTAATCAAACACATTAAATCATCAAAGTGAACCATTAACAAGGAGCTTTAAACTACATTCATTCACTTCAAATCATACCATAAAATCAAACGTATATTCATAGGTTTTCTATTGATTTTGTAAAATCTCGTTATTCTCTATTTATCGGTTCTTAATCATAGATGTTGTTAAAAATCCTATAAAAACGTGAATTGCATACACAACCCACAACTTCAATCAAATCACATCCACTTAAGATCCAATAACTTTTTCACTTTAATTCACGATAAAATGGGAACAAAGGTTACTTCATCTCCGGGTTTAGTTTTAAAGGAACTAGAGATACAGAAACTGCAGATGTAAGCAAAGATTTTCAAAAGGAAAAACTACCTAGAACAAATTAATGCACTTAATCAACCACTCAACCTTCTCGAAAGACAGGACCTTTCTCTGGTTGTATATTGTATCACAAGCTTTTGCACAACTCTTTGGTAGATTGTGTAGTGTCAGAACCTTAAAGTTTCAGTTTATCCTCAACACATGATAACTTAATAAAACACTTTCAATTGTCAGAAAAAGAAAACAATTCACGAGATGATTCCAAATCGCTCTAAGTGTGGATCAAGGTACAGTTTGAAAGGGTTTATTATCTATGTCTGTTTAAAGCCTCTTGATATTTATTCAAGATCTTTTTTTTCATCCAGATTCAGAAGTAAGAGAAAACTTCAAAGAGTACACTAAAATGTCAGCTCAAACATTCAACGGAAAACAAATAATCCAGAACTATGAACACCATTGAGGCTATGTATAATGAAAGATTCAAGTCATGAGCAAGAGCTTAAGATGACGTTTTGAAAAAGTTGAGTGAAAGACAGTTGCAGATTCAAACATGCAAGGTTCAAGAGGTTCAATCATTGGTTAAAAGTTCAGGAGATTGAAAAACAAGCAGTGGGAATTGTATCAGTTGAAGAGATGATAAGAAAGAATTGGCAAGCACATTTACTGGTTTCATGGCAAAGATTCAGGAAAGTCTTACCTGCAGAAGCAATTTTACTGATACGCCATTTGGATACAGGTTACCAAAACAAGATGGAAAAGAATGTGTTTTCCACTGAAAGACCCAATATTTCTGAGAAACATGCTGCAGAAATGTGCTGATGAGCGCTTGCTGCGATTGCTAATTTAATTGAAAATTTAACTCTTGTACTGAGGAAATCAAAACGATTTTAAAGCAATTAAAGAAGCAAAAATGCATCATTGACTCAAGTATTGGAAAAAGTGCAAAACTAACCTTGATGAAACCAATGTGCTATAGGGGTGGCGAGGCTATTAATTGTCGGGTTAGTTGTCTGATTGACTTCAGACAACAAGAAATGAGTTTAAGGAAGTACAAAGCCTTTAATGGCCGGACGATTGATTATGAGATTCTTCAAACAAGTTAAAATGAAACTTAGGAACTATTACTTTTAAAGACATTGAATTAAAGTAGGTTTAAAAACTAAAGCCTATGAAAAATTTCATGTTCTCAATCAGAAACTATGTATTTTGGGACCTCCTTGTGTAAAACTCTGATTTGATACTGAATGATAACTAAATTTTCTAAACGTCTCTTTATGAGCCGTTTTCTATGACTATGACTGTTAATTCATGAAGTAATACCCAAATTTAGCTTCCGCTGCTATGTTGAAATATCGAGGTGTTACAGTCTATACCCGATGAAGATTTCTTTTAAGGTTGGGAGACTATAACAACCCATAATTTTTAGTAATGTAATTATTCATCTATTATATTTAATAGAACCATTTTCACAGGAATATTTTTTGTCTTATATCATCCATGATGTAACGTAACTTACATTACAAAAGTAAACGTGCTCACGCAACCTACCAATGTCAATTCCTTCAACATTTGTATCAAGTAAATGTTAAAATATGTCAAGCAATATGTTCTAAACTCCATTTTTACCATACATTATCTATTTAACATACCTTTCATAACATTTAATATAAAACGAACTTTATACATTAACGTTTATATCAAAACCCCGATTACATGTAATGTTTACATACAATACAAGTCTACAAGTTACAATGCATAATTTTTGAATATCTTTTCCTTCCAAAACCCTAGTACAACCCCTTAAAGCTTATAGTACAACCCGATAATGCACAAGATTCAAATAAGCCATTTCCCTCCAATTTCTTATAAGTTTCTGTACTACCTTTCTAGTATAGATTACAAGCCTCCAATGCACAACATTTGAACTAGTTTTCCCTCCATTTCACTCCACACACTCGGCAAAACCCTAAATCCTTAACCCGAAACCCTAAACACCCTGATAATACCTTAGCTAGCTCGAACCAAGTCTAAACCAAGCAACCACCCTTTCACCACCATGCCGCCACCTCACCACCACCTTGCTAGCCTCCTTCACCTCCTTGTCACCACCTTATCTACTTGCACTCCAAGCAAAACCAACTTGTCACCACCTTTGTTAACCGAACCCTCCCACCACCCTATACATTTATAAGCTATACTCCTAGCTCCTAATAGTCACACCTTGCTAACCTTAGCCACCACTCTTCATAACTTGGGCACTACTCCTCTCTTGGCCCTATAATACACGCATACATGCATGCTTCCATAATTTACCATTTAAGTTAAATACTACCTCAAAATGATGATCTAACCAAGCCATATAAGAGAAGAAAGGATGCTTAAGCTAAGTAGAAGCCAAAGTATAAGAAGAAAAAGGTTCTTGATTCATCTCTAAGGTTTTTGGATCATATCAAGCAATTTCGACCCATTTTGAGTTCTTGTAAGTCCTATAACTTGTTCAATAAGATCTTGATACATTTTAGATCTTGTATAAGCTTTGATTTATACTTTTTGGCAGTAAAGGTTACTTAGGCAATAACATATCAGGATAGCATACAGTTGGAAAACACTTGTATTCATGGTTTATAGCATGTATCTCCCCACGGGATTTAGAAAATATGTAAAGGTGAGACTATGAACTCACCTTAACAGGGAAATCTGATTGATGGCAAGAGTAAATCAAATGGAAGTAAACGGCTTCGTCACGCAACCTGGGGTAATATGTCAAGTCTTAGTTTGATTGATTATATTCCAAAACTTTATTTCATAAAGTTTAATGTAAATATTCATTTGGTTTATTAACTTGTGAAAACATCGTATCACTGTTCGGGCTATCATAATCCAGAGGTCATGTAGTAAACGTTTGAGGAGCTAGGATACTTTAAATCATAAATCCAGCAACTCGTCAAAACTTCTACCCAAATGAAGCCCCTCACATGAAATTCTCTAGTAACGTGATACGTTATAGTTTAAATGATAGGATTTTATCTTTTTAAATTTCTTCAAAAGCTAGTGGATGATAAACTATGTTATATATATAACATAATTATTTTATAGTGTTTCGATCGATGAATGATAACACAAATGTGTCGGGTTTTAATAAAATCGAGTCTTATAATATTAAAATATATTTTTATAATTAATATTAAAATATATATTTATAATTAATATAAAAATATTATATTTTATACCCTTGAGAATATGAAAATGACAATATATATTGGTATATATTAATTTACAATTTTAACCTTTTACTTTATATCTTTAAACATTTAAACCCTTAACTTTAGAGTATGGCAAAACAAACCCTGAAGTTTAACTTTAGGATAATTACATTTTTGGCACAAAACTATATAATTTTAAAAAGTTACAATATATACCCTTGTGCATGAAAAACATATCATTTTTAGTCCAAAAACCATGCAACAAGTATTTTTGAAATCCAAACTTAATTTGCAGCTTATAGCTTATTAAAATAAGCTAAAATAAGTTACTTTTACGAGCTTATAGCTTATAGAAAGAGCTTGTGAGCTAAAAAGTATAAAATGGACACGTTTGGTTTAGGAAAACCAAACCATGTGGGTTTGTGGTTCAAGGCTTAAATAAGTAACTTATATAGGATCTAAATAAGCTTATGAAGGTTTTAAAACAAGGTAATAAACTTATAGAACAAGTAGAAGACTTACAAACTTGAAAACGGGTCGAAATGAGGGTTTTGGTTCGAATGACTTGGAGACGAGTTCTAAGGCTTCTTCTTCTTCTTAATCTTTAGCTTCTAATCTAATCTAAGGACTTCACTTCTCTTCTAGGACATGGCTTAGACACAACTTAAGGTAGTATGGAGTTTTAGTAAATGAATTTTGAAGGTGTGGTGGTCTCGGCTTTATATAGGGTCGAAACCCTTGGTGCCCAAGTTCTATGCTTGGAGTGGTGGCCAACGGTTGTAGAGTAGTAACTATTGAAGGCCAGTGATGAGTATTGAGGGCTAGGACTAGATATGCAAGGTGGTAGAATATGGTGAAGTGTTCGACTATCTATGGTGGTGACGAGTTGAACTTGGTGGCCAAGGGTGGTGATGGAGGTGCTTGGGTGGCTGCTAGGTGACGTGGTGGCGAAGGTGGTGGTGAGGTCATGGTGCTTGAGGTACTTGAGATGCTAGTTAGGTTAGTTTTAGGTTTTAGTTTTAGGAAATTTTTGAATTAGGGTTAGTTTTAGGTTTAGGGTTTTTGTTTAAGTTTAGGATTTTAGATTTCAGTTTTAGGATGAATTAGAGTTTAGGTTTAGGGGTTAGATGTTGTGCATTGAGTGTTGTATCTTGTGCTAAAGTATTGGTAAGAAACTAAAATGATTTAGGAGGGTAATGAGCTTATTTTGAATATCATGCATGGCTGGCTTGTACATTGGGCTTTAGAAGGTTGTACTAGGGGTTTGGTGGGAAAAGATATTTGAATGTTGTGCTATAATACTTGTACACATGCCTTGAACATTTGTACACTTGTTTTGACATGGAATTAGGGTTTTTGGAATAAACGTTAACGTATAATGCTTGTTTTGAAATAACGTTATGGAAAGTACGTTAAATAGATAACGTATGATAAAATGGTGATTAAAACATACTGCTTGACATATTATAACGTTTACTTGTCATAAAGGTTGATGAAATTGGCATTGGTTGGTTGCGTGAGCTCGTTTACTTTGATTATGTAAGTTACGTTACATAATAGGTGGAATAAAGCAAAAATATTCCTATGAAAATGGTTGCATCTAATTTAATAGATGGAAATTACATCGATGAAAAGTGTATCTAAATTAATAGATAGATAATTAAATAGAGAAAAATAGTGGGTTGTTATATATACAGGTATTTCCATGCTATTTGACGTGGCTCTTCGTTCATTTGACGTTCATTTGAGACAGCCCAACGTTCATTTGACATGGCTCTTCATTCTTCTTTGGAGCATATTTTCAATGCTTCTCAGGGTTCGGCAACTGGCAATGGAAGTTTGTCAACTTACCTTTTGCATTTGAAGGGCTTGGTGTCTATTTCAGGTGGTGATGTTTTGATAATCCCTTCCTTGCTTCACAATTACAGTCTGCTGGATTGCAGACTAAGCTTCTTCAGTATACTAGTATTGTTGCTTCCATGCTTAATTTTGATGATGCCTTTTGTGTGTTTAATAAGTCTATGAAGACTGACTTTTTGAGTAATTCAAGTGAGATCGCTGCCCACAAACTTATAAAGAAAATGACAAATATATATTTCACACGGGTGACTAAAAATGCAGAATCTACATTTTCCTTATCTCCTCGACAGATGGCCTTATGGATCACACTTCTGATTGGCTTAGGACGGTTCCTATTTATGGGTTGGGACAAACTATGAACGGTAAGACTTACCGTTGTGTTTTGTGCTATCGGTTAGGTATCCCCTTATTTTCTATTTCGAAGCCTTATTCAGCTTGTTCAAGGTTTTTTTTAGGATATTTATGGTGATTATGCTGTATCGTGCACCGGGATTATTGGTATTAAACATCATCATAATGTTGTACGCGATACCTTTGTCGACATATGTCATTGTTCTAGGATTTTAGTTGGTAAGGAAGTTGATATCGGGTTAGATGAGGGGCGTGACACACTATTACATCCAGCAGATATGTTACTTTACTCGTGGGATGGAGGACATGATGTATGTGTGGATCTCGATCTTCACCTTTGACATAAACCGGGATGGCTGATTTCGTACCTAGTCGGGTGGTGATTAATGCTACACAACGTAAACGTGGTAATTATATGTATAAGTGTGCGGCTATTGGATATGGATTTATCCCATTTTCTTTCTCTTCTTTGGTGGAATTAGAGGCAGATGCGGTTATCTTGTTGAAGCGGATTCGAAAGTTCTCCATGACTCAAGACATCAGGGGAAGTGCAGTTGTGCATATTTGTAATAGGATTGGTTTCTCTATTGCTAAAGAAGTGGGAGTCCAGATAGTATATTGGCTTTCCTCTACCTTTTTGTATATCCTATGAAACATTTTAGGGTCCTTTGTTTTGAAACATTTTAGGGTTCTTTGTTTTGATTGTTCCAAAATTCATACTCATATCTTGAAACCAATGTTTGGTGATTATGTCTTGTTTTTAGGTTGGAACTGTGGTGTTCAAGGATAATAAGATTGTGTTCAAAAGGTTGGAGCAGCAACTTTTTGTTTCTAGGTTTGTTTTCTTATGCATCTTCAATATTTTTTTATGTTGTTGTTATCTCAAAGATTAAACAAAACCCTCCTAATGTTTTGGATTTTAAGTGTTTTGTATGTTATGCTTGAAAGTATTGAAAAAGATTGGATTTTGATGATTAGTTAGGCCTTTTTTTGGGTTTTTGGATATAATGGAGTAGGTTTATGACATGGGTTTGTGGTTAATTTAGCTTAATTTTGTGTTTAGTTTGATTGTTAAATGTTGTTGCTTTTTTCAATGGCGGAATATGTTTTGGATCAGTTGGGAATTCATGGTGGTGGTGGTGGTGGATGGATAAGCGTGACAAACTTGGTCGTAATTTGGGTCTTTTAAAATCGAGTGTGCGTCCGCAAAATTGAGATGTTTTTGGGTTTTATTCCGTTATTTATTAAATCAGTCAAAAGTTGCCTAAATTTTGGTATATATTTGTAGGATTATATGAGCACATTGGAGTTCTTCGTGGCTCCATTCTTGGTTCAGGAACGGGAAAACAAAGGTAAAAATGGAATAAAAGAGGCGACCATGCGGCTCGATTTGATTAGTAACTCAGCATCTCAGGCCATTAGTAAAGGACTATAGGTGTTGTGGTCTTGAACATCGGGCATTGGTGGACTCACGACGAGACTGGCAAAGGGTAATCTGAATGATTTCTTTGTCATATTTACTAAGAACTTTTTCAGGCTCATTCATATAAAAAACATGAAAAATCAATCAAGGAATTAAAAAAAGTTTCTCTGAGATCATTAAATAACATTTAGTCACCCATCCTAATCCTGGAAACTATATTTCCGTTTATTTTGCTTTGTTGGATTGTTTTTCGAGTGGCCAAAGTAATGTTGAGTACTTTAGTTTTCTTGAGATGTTATGTATAGAGCATTTAGTTTCCGATATAGGGTTGTCTAAAATCAATAACTTTTAAGCCATTGTTTGTTTAGAAAAAGTAACTTAGTTGCGTTGGAACATTGTTGAAGTCGGTTTAGGAGGAATTGTGGTGATTATGTTGTTTGTCTTCTGAGCTATGTTGAATTGCGGACAAAAATAAGCTGATATACGAAATTCCAAAAACCCTTGATATGTAATTCCAAACACCCTACAAATCTATTAGCATATTCCGTTTGATGTTTGAAAGAGATCTCTGGAAATAGTTAATTTGAAAACAAAATTTAAACCAAATCTTTGATAGGTGCTTGAAACAATAGAGGATGTATAGGATACGCAGTTTGAAATAAACAGACCAAAAAACTTTGTCTTATAGGCAGCTTATCTGATCATTAAAAAAAGCGTCAATAGTTTATAGGGCTTCAATAATGTTGCAACAGTGGGTATAAGTTCCGGTTTTGTTGCAAATTGAGTTTGTTGTGATATGACTTGTTTCATGTGAGTGTGGTACAAAAGAACTTAGGGTATATAAAGATTATCTAATACAACCGACACCTGTTCATGTTCTTGCACTCTTTTTGGTATAGTTTCCTATTAGTTTCTTGATTGCTTTTGAACATTTGGACCTTGAAGCAGAATCATTTCAACTTCCAATTATCTAGCCTATAGTTTATGCATGTATGTATGTATACTATGAACAACAAGTTACATGAAATTCCTATAGTTTGTTAACTTTGTTGTGTTAACATTGGTTTATCCAAAGTTTTATGATGTAGTTAACAATTGCAATAAGAAATGAAATTCATATATTGCTAACTGGTGGTTGTTGAATTATGTATAAGGGTTCATGTAAGTATTTGAGTACACGCGTTTTCCGAATATATTTAGACAGTATATATGTTGATGGAATTTGTACCACATCCGAAACTTGATCATTGTTGGGAATAATCGAGAAGCTGATCGAAACACTAAGAATCAATAGCTAATTCACATATCCCATTTTGACAGATGTTGAACATTTTACTGTGTGGTTAGTAACTAGTGAGACAATGGTTGCGGTAACCTTAATGTGCATGCCAAGCAAAAGGACATAAAGAAACTAAGGGTGATAAATGTAGTAGCCAGTTTTACCTGTTTGACCATAAATTATAAATAACCTGACTCGCGTCTTTTATAAGCAAACTGGTCGATATTTCCATTTCCATTTCCATTTTTTACTTCAAATGATTTGTTTAAAATAGTGATATGCACCAGCTTAATGTCATATTTGTAGTATACACATGTAACATGTTATACCCATTTCATTATTTTTGTTCATGTCATACAAGAAATTGAGATGCTTCAATCCTTCTTAACTAATGTCACCTGATTGTATGCAGATACAGGTCTTGCATCATAGTGCCGATTCCGTCAATATTAACCGCAAAATATGGGATATGTACTTCAAGGGTCTTCTTCCTAGGTTGCCTCCACTGCCAAACACCATGTGGACCAGACCCATGAATCAAAACAATCGATGGTTTCTTACTCTCGCTAGTTTTAAACAAAGAAGTGTCCGAGGGACCCCAAAAGTGGACCGTAGTCTCAACATCCATGTCGATAAATTGCGACGAGATGACAGAAGCCGCGAGGGAACGAACCGTACAACGAAACAACGCTAAGACAAGATGTCATATTATGGTTGGTTTGTGTATGTTTTGTAAGATAGTGATTAAAAGTTTTGGGGTGAATGAAAGAGATTTGTTGTTGGGTTAGCTAGCTATTACTTTGAAAAGAGCATGGAAAAATGAGTGGAGAAAATTAGTTGTAGGTTCCATGATCATTCATACGAATCCTTAACAATCAAGTGTAGAATCAAGATGCATAACATTAAGAACTTTATTGATGATTGAAAGAAAATACAAGAGTTGCTACAAACTCTAAAAGATGAAAAATATTATCAAGTTGCTAACCTAATTTTGTCTAAACTATGTGTATTTATACTTACATGGTTATGCCCATTCAAGGCTTTTGTTGGGCTTTTCATGCTTTTTCTTTGTTAGCCCAATTACATTAATAAACATTAATTAATTAACTTACTAACTAACTAACGAGCTAGACTTTTGTCTTGAATCTTCGAGTGACCGAAGCTTCTTTGTTCGGGTCCATTTATGTGATCCTAACAATCTCCCCCTAGATGAGGTCATGAGAAGTTGTTTGAAGCTCACTCGTGCTTGTCTCTTTAGCTCGTTGTTGATAGGGTACTTCACTTGTTGTGCTTTGGTAATTCAATCTTTAACACCTTGATCAAGATCTTTAGAACTTGATATGATGACTTGATCTTGGTCTTTGACTTGTTTAAGCTTTACTTCTCTGAATTACTTTGTGATCTTCTTTCACTTTAACTTTGCCATACGCTGATCTTTAGCCTCACATGCTCATATCTGTTGGAATCTGGAAAGCTTTGATGATTTATCTTCTTCCAATCATTTGAACTTTTGCATTTGAAGAAGACATTGATTTTCAGAGATTATGCGGAAACGTTATGGAGATTTGAAGAAGACATTGATTTTCAGAGATTATGCGGAAGCTTTGAATGTAAGCTTTCTTGATTACTTCAGATACTGTGGTATGGATATGAGCACATGTCTTGCATCGGAAACTTTGAGTCGTCATTCGCTATGATAGAACAATTTAGTCACCAACAAAAACATTTTGTTATGTAAAATTCACAAAATGTTTTTCTAGAACACATTAAGTGGATTTTACATAACACCAAAATGTTTTTGTTGGTGACTAAATTATTCTATCATAGCGAATGACGACTCAAAGTATCCGATGCAAGACATGCTCATATCCTTACTCACCTATCTGAAGAAATCAAGAAAGTTTACATACAAAGCTTCCGCACAATCTCTGAAAATCAATGTCTTCTTCAAAGATGATCACAAAGTAATTCAGAAAAGTAAAGCTTAAACAAGTCAAAGATCAAGATCAAGTCATCACATCAAGTTCTAAAGATCATGATCAAGGAGTTAAAGATTGAATTACCAAAGCACAACAAGTGAAGTACCCTATCAACAACGAGCTTAAGAGACAAGCACGAGTGAGCTTCAAACAACTTCTCATGACCTCATCTAGGGGGAGATTGTTAGGATCACATAATTGGACCCGAACAAAGAAGCTTCGGTCACTCGAAGATACAAGACAAAAGTCTAGCTCGTTAGTTGGTTAATTATTTAATGTAATTGGGCTAACAAAGAAAAAGCCTAAAAAGCCCAACAAAAGCCTAGAATGGGCAAAACCTTGTTAGTATAAATACACCTAGTTTAGTCAAAATTAGGTTAGACATTTTTAGAGAGATAATTTAGCTAGTCATTGAAAAAGTTTTGGTTTTTCTTTTCAATCATCAATAAAGTTCTTAATTTTATGCATCTTGATCCTACACTTAATTGTTAAGGATTCGTATGAATGATCTAGGAACCTACAAGGAGTGTTTGGTATATGGGAGTACTAACTTGAGTTAGTACTGTCCATAACCTTTTGGTTCTTTAAATCAATTTCAAACCTCATTTTGAAGTTTATATAGTAAGGATTTAAGTTTTTTGTTAGGCTTAATCAGATTTTAATAGGTTTGTGTGTAGATTGTAAGGATCTGTTAACATAAGCTTAATTTCATAAGCATTTGAAGCTCAAATCCTTTCTAGCTGATCTCTTTGTTCTATTTACTCTAGTTCTGGTCTTTAAAACATGTTTGAATCAAGTTTCTAAGTCTGCATTATTTGGTTTTAAACTTAGGTAATTTTTGTGTCAACTGCATTAGCATTATAAACCGCCTTAAGGCCACTTTCATCATTAAATTTCAGCTAGTAAAAGTAGAAATTAGGTTTTGAAACTTAAAGCACAAGTAGTTCAGAGGTCAAATTTAATAGATTAAGGCTTATTTTGTAGTAATTAGCTTATTTAGCTATCTGAATTAGGTCTGCAATTTAGCATTTTGTCTTTTTATAAAATAGTTTTAAATTAGCACATACTGATTTCAATCAGTATGTACTGACTGTTTCAATTAGCTTTTTCTTAGCTTGTTTAAATTTCAAAATACTTTTTGATTAGTGTTTTAAGTAGTGTTTAGGACAGGCTTTTTAGTGATATAAGTGATTAAGTCATAAGGTTTTATTTTCTTGCTTAAAAATAAGCTCAAAGTTGCCTGTTTATCTGCTTTAGGAACAGTTTTTTGCCAAAGTGCTTATTTGATTTTTCCAGCTTATAGCTTGTAGTTTTTGCTTAATTTGTGTCTCACTTGCTTATTAGGTTAATAATAGGGTAGTTATAGCTTAATTTGCTTAGGTCTTAGCTTATTTTAGCTTATTTGTTTTCTTAAGTTTTGTAAAAAAAGCCAAAAATGTTAAGTCATATCTGTCTGTTAGTTTAAGTTGTTTTCTAGCTTATTTTTAATATTGAAAAAAAAATGTTTTCATAAAAAGTGCTTGTCTTGAGCTGCTTAATAAGTTTTTTTCAAAAAGTTTTGAAAAAGAAAAAAAAGGGGAAGTAGGGAAATCAGGGGTGAGCAAGGCTCGAACCCCTGACCTCTACCCACCTCAACCCTTTTAAACGCCTCAACACACACACACACCAAACCAATGTGCCCTTGGGTCTTTTCCATTCTATTTTGCATTCAATATTCTTTTAACACCTTTTTGAGCCCTTTTATAAAAAGCACTTCGAGTGCTAATTCTGGCTTATTTGGGCTTATTCGTTTAAGCATTTTCCTAGCTAGTATTTTTCTTGCAAACTTAACTTCTTTAGCTACTTTTAGGAATTTTCTTAGATTTTTAATTCATAGTTTAGTGATTTTCTTGCATTAATTAGTTTAAAAACTTTAAAAAATCATAAAAAAATAGAAAAATAATCAAAAATAATAATTTTCTTTTTCTGAAAAAAATTTTTATCGTATTTTAGGTTTAGAAATTAAATTTACTTTTGTAGGCTTAAATTTTAGAGTACTTGCTTTATAGTCGCGTTTTCTTTAATTCCCGTTAATGTTTTTAAGTGTTAGTTGTTTAATTGATTAGTTGCTTATTTTTCCTTATATGTTTTATATGTTTTCATTTGTAGAAATAGATAATCAATTCAAAATCTTTGAAACCATTCAAATCATTGTCCAAATCAAAAACGAGGTCTCAATTTCATAATTCTTGGGGTATAAACGACCCGGTAAACACTTACCGGATAACGTACGATAATTTTGTGTAGATTTTTACTTTTAATCTTTGTCCTTAAGGATTTCTAGTGAATTTCTTATACTTTAGTATTATACGTATAAAATTGTAACATCAAGTAGGCACCAAGTAACTTGGTGTGGAAGCCAAGGGCTGTAGAGTGGTGACCAAAGAGTATCTAAGGTGAGTCATGAGAGCTAGGATGAGGTGTAAGAGTGTGAAAAGGTGTTCGGTTTAACAAGGAGTGACAAGGAGGTTCTTAGAGTACAAGTAGCTTACAAGGAGGTGATAGAGGTGCTTGCTAGGCTGCTTGGGGTGGTAGTAGGTTAGGTGTAAATGGGTCAAAATGAAAGAAAAAGGGGTGTCGGGTTTGGTTTTTGTTTTGGTTTAGGGTTTTTGGTTTTAAATTCGAGTTAGGGTTAAGGTTTAGGATAGATTAGGGTTTAGGATTAAGGTTTAATGTTAGGATTAAGGTTTAGGATTAAGGATTAAGGTTTAGGATCAAGGTTTAGGTTTAAAATGATTTAGGGTTTTAGATTAGGGTTTTAAGATGATTTAGGGTTTAGGTTTAAGGTTTAGAAGTTGTGCATTGAGTATTGTACCTTGTGCTTAAGTGGTGGTAAGAAATTAGAATGTATTTAGTGGGAAATTGAGTTGTTGAATTTTGTGCTTCATCGATTTGGACATTAAGCTTAAATGAGTTGTACATTGACTTGGAGGGAAATTATATTACAAATGTTGTGCATTGTATACTTGTACACATGCTTGAAGGCTTGCACATTCATTTTATATGTATACATTACATATAATTAGGGTTTTGATATAAACGTTAACGAATAAAGTCTGTTTTGATATAACCGTCTGTGCCAACTGGTACGGTAATGGATAATGTACTTGGTAAGAATGACATATTAGGATGTTTACATGATATAAACATAGTTAGAATTGGCATAGGTAGGTTGCGTGAGCTCGTTTACTTTAGTTATGTAAAATACGTTACATAATGGAATAAAGCAAAATTTTCCCTGTAAAAAGGTGGTGTATATATATATATATATATATATATATATATATATATATATATGGATATTACAGTGATAAAAATTATGGGTTGTTACAACGTGTTCCATCAGGGCGAAACTCGGATATTTGCTTAATCAATCTCCCCAAAAAATTTTCTTTTACATTCTCTCTTTTCTTTGCTTCCTCCTGAGCTTCACGAATCTGCTTAGGTAGATCATTATGAACAGTCATCATCAAAGCTCGAACACACAATGGCTTATCCCTTTCCTTCTGACTTAAGACGTCAGCCACAACATTCGCTTTTCCAGGATGATACCGTATCTCACAATCATAATCACTCAACAACTCAATCCATCTTCGTTGTCTCAAGTTCAACTCTTTCTGATTCAAAATATATTGTAGGCTCTTGTGATCGGTGAAAACCATACACTTCGTTCCATACAAATAATGTCTCCATAATCTAAGAGCGAAAACAACGGCTCCTAACTCTAAATCGTGAGTAGTGTAATTCTCTTCTTGGACTTTCAATTGCCTAGAAGCATACGCTATCACCTTCTCTCTTTGCATCAACACGGCTCAATAACCTTTAAGAGATGCGTCACAATACACCACAAAATCTTTCGTTCCCTCAGGCAACGCTAAGATCGGTGCACTACATAAATTTTGCTTCAATGTCTGAAAATATTCCTTTCTTCTTTTCCCCATTCCTATTTCTTATCTTTCTGAGTCAACTTAGTCAGCGGCTTAGAAATCAAAGAAAACCCTTTAATGAATCTCCAATAGTAACCAGCCAATCTAAGAAATTGCCTTACCTCCGTTGGCATCGTCGGTGCAGTCCAACTCTTAATGGCTTTAATCTTGGCAGGATCAATATGAAGACTACTACGATCAATCACATGACCCAGAAATAGTACTGAATCCAGCCAAAAATCACACTTTGAAAACTTGGCGTACAATCTCTCTTTCTTAAGAAGCTCCAAAATAATCTTCAAATGCTTCCCATGCTCTTCTTCGTCCTTGGAATAAATCAAAATATCATCGATGAACACTATGACAAACTTATCAAGATGTGGCTTGCATACTCGGTTCATCAAGTCCATAAACACAGCAGGTGCATTAGTCAATCCAAACGGCATTACTGGAATCCAAAAGTGACCATACGAGTTCTAAATGCAGTCTTGAATGTCTTCTTCCTTAATGTGAAAACTGGTGTTATCCCTGATCGCCAGATCAGTTTAGAAATAGACACGTTTCGAACCTTGCTGTTTGGTTAAATAATCGTCGATTTGAAAGAGGATACCGATCTAACAGTCAACTTGTACAACTCGCGATAATATTACAATTCTAAAATATCCATCATTCTTCTTCACAAAAACACCGGTGCACCCTACTTTGATATAATTACGAATAAATCCATACTCTAGTTAAGCTTTATCATAGCCTCCCCCCCCCCCCCCCCCCACCCCCCCCCCCCCCTATACTAACAACCTCTCTTATCTCTTGACGGTGCCAACCTATACGTGTTGCACGTGGACAACAGGTGCAGCCCCCGGTACTAGATCAATTCGAAATTCTACTTACCTCGGCGGCGGTGGTCTTGGCAACTCCTCAAGAAACACCTTAGGAAAATCATTAATTACAGGCACGTCTTCCAATCGTTTCTCCATTGACTTGTTCTCCATCACGTGTTCCAAAAACAAATGACAACCTCGCTTGACGTACTTACGGGCCTTAATACAAGATATTGACCTTTAATCGAGACACAACCTTGTTGCTTTCCGTCTAATCAATATCTTGTCTCCATTACGGTATACGATCCCTTTCTCGCCACTGGACAATTACGGCACTTGCTTACAAGCCAATCATACCGATTATGACGTCAAAATACCAAGCTCAATCGGATAGGATCGATTTCAAAAATATGTTCACTAAATTCTAAGTAGCAACCTTTTAAAAATAGTTGTTCGTTCTAGACTACCCTTCTTATCTCACTCTACTCGTAACTTACTCCTATTTTGACGGATTGATATTAAGCATTGCGAACTAAATCTAGTATCTAAACTCCTATCAGAACTCGAATCGAATATAATTTAACATGCATAGCGGTTAATTTAAGCAGAAACGTACCATCAACCACATTCGAACCCTTCGGACTCTGCATCCTTAAATAGCACAAGCTCGGACCACGATCCTACTCCTATCTTCTTTTCATGCTTAACCCTGTCCAGGCATCGATTCCTAGTATGACCTTGCTCACCACAGTCATAACAAGTCAGAATAGACAGGCATTGCGACCCTTGGCAACATCTACCTTACCTTACCTTTCCTTATGCATAATCTTTCCACACTTGTGACACTTGATAGTACACAGACCAACATGGCGAGTAAAACAACGTTCACACAAAGGAAGTGATCTAGAAGACACATTTCTATCAGTAGGAGCGATAACCATGGCTCGCGCGTTCCTTTGCTTTTGGTTATTCTGCAAAGTTTGACGTGAGTTGTCCCTATGATTGCCCTTACCACTACTATTTCCACTTTGAAAGCTCTCCTACTTTCGCTTCTTTCCTTCCAAAATTCTTTCATCTCTAGCTTGCGATTTCTGTTCCATCAACTTATGAGCCATACGCACGGCTTCGTTCAAGTTAGCAGGCTTTGAAGATGTCACTTCACCCTTGATGTTATCGGTTAACCCCCGGATGTAAGCATCAACTTTCACTCTTTCCGGTTCAACCATTCTTGGACACATCAATGCTAACTCATTAAACCTCTGAGTATAAGCCACAATGTTATACTCCTTGACCTTCAAGTTCCACAGCTCGTGCTCCATTCTTTGAACTTCTTCTATTGGACAAAACTTTGTTGTCATCAGTTACTTCATCTTAGTCTAAGGCATTTGGTTCACAGTCTCTAATCCCATGGTTACAACCTTAGCATTCCACCAAGTCAAAGCAGGTCCTTGCAGTGTTGCAGCAGCAAACTTAACCTTTTTGTCCTCCGCACATTCACTGATCCAAAAACACTCTCAGTTTTCTCGAACCATCTTAGTAATTCGACAGCTCCTTCAGTACCATGAAAAGTAGTAGGATTGCACTTCATAAATCTAGCAAAAGTACATTCACAAACATCAGGTGCGGCATCTTAACCCCTAGCATCATTTCCAACATTCGCATGTCTAGCTCGCTCAGCAGCGATAGCAGCATCGACACTTTCCTTAATCATTCGACGAATAGCAGCTTGAGTCAAAGGTGCAGACTTTGGAGGCATGATTCTGTCACTGTTAGGAATTATTGATATGATGAGACAAAATAAATAAAAGGATGAAACAAGAAGGACTTAAATGCAAAGCTGGAATTCTTCAAAAGATGGAAGATTTTGAAGATTCTAAAAGATCTCCTTAAGAAGATAAAAGATATAGAACATAAAGATAAAAGTTAGGAAGATATTATTTGTTTCCTAATTATATTTGTTCTTATCCTTTGTAAACCTAGATGATCTCTACTATATAAAGAGATCATTAGGCGTGTAGTTTTGTGTGCATAGAAAATGTAGTCGACTAAAGGGTGTGTGTGTGTGTCTAGGCGTCAAGTCTTATTGTAGACGCCTAGGTTTGGTTATTTTAGCCTCAAGGATCTTTGATTCCTTGTTATAGTTTAGATAACATGTTCTACCATTGATCAAGGTAGAATTGGGGCTTAGAGTGAATGATAATGAAGAAAAACCTTGTTGATGATAACATTGTTCTTATGTTTAATTCCGCTGTGCATATATGTTATTATCTTTGTTATCATGATCCTAGATGAGGTCTAAACAACCTCGAGCTATAAACGATCAAAGAACCTATTAGGTTTTTAGGTTCTATCAGGTGGTATGAGAGCCACGGGGCTCTTGATCTAGGGTTTGGTACAAGGTTTTGTTCATGCTTTATTTTCTATTTTTCAATAATTTAGTGAATTCTGAAAAGTTAAGGTTTGTCATCAAACCTTAATACGGAAAACAAAGTATAAAGTCTATGGTTTTTGCTGTTAAAGTCACAACATCCAGAAGGTTAAAGAATAGACACTATGGTCTTGTTTTTGATAGTAGTAGGTTGATGGTTTGAGGTTTATACAACAAGCTTTAAAGAAGCAGCAGGCAACTTTATGATCGTGGTATATGGATCTCTCTTGATATGTGATTTTTTGGTTGACATGTAAAATAGCAGTTTGTGATGTGATCGGTTATGAAAACCCTAATATGTAGGGTTTATATGCTAGTACTGCTATTAGGGTCTTTGATGATTGCGTGTGGGCATGCTCAACAAATTCATTTGTAGAGTTTCTGGTAAGTAGTTTTGATTTACAGAATTTAGTACTCATGGATCTGTTGTTGTTTATACTGCTCATGTTTTGGATCTATTGTAAGCATACATGATTAAAGCTGCTCATATATTGGTGTATGTGTTTGGATGTGGACTACTAGTTTTTAACACAAGAATAGAGACGAGAGTAATGGTTTGGAACAGATTGGTAATGTTCAATATAAACTTAGTACTGCTCGTCCAAAGATATGTTAATACTGCTTCCATGAGTTACTGTTGCTCGTCCAAAGATATGTTAATACAATATTAGTACTGCCAGCTTATTTGTTACTATTGTTAGATTAGTGACACTTTAGTGACAGATTCGTGACAGAAAAAGTGTTGCTAATTGGTAATTACTTAGTACTGCTTAGTAAAAAGTTAGTACTGCTCCTTTATTTTTAATACTGTTCGAGCAATATTTAGTACTGATCCTTTAAATAGTTAGTACTGCTGCGATGGAATGTTAATACTGCTCGAATATATTACAACTGTTAGCACTTACCGATATTTGACAGAGACGAGTTTTGATTATCTGTTGGTTTATCGGACAACAAACACAGGAAGAAAGTTTTTTGGATTTGGTTTAAATGTTCTTAAATGATTTATGGTTATTATTTTTGGGATTTATTGAAGAATTGATTACGAAGAAGATTGTTTATCACTTATTTGATGATGAAGTGGAATTATTTGGATGCGTGTTCTTATCATATCTTAAACGGCTTACAACGTTTGAAGATAACTTGTTAGTGCTTAGAAACGATGTGACGAAGACTTGACAAATCTAGCAAAGGTGTGCGATTTCTCTTATGGTGCTCAATGCGTACATTTGCTATCACTTTGGTCTGGTATCTCATAGAAGATGAGGATAATTGTCAAGAGGTTGCGATATACTTATATTTCACAGAATTATTTATAAGTTTGGAATCACGTGGATAGTACAAGACATAAGACACAAGTTTGGGTTATTCTACTTCAGCATCAAGTTCGTTATACTTAGTTTTCTTCATCAGTAATCATTACATAGAGCCTACAGAATTGAAGATTCAAGAGATGGTTAACATATGTGTTTCAGGGGAAGCTTATTGTCAAAAGTGTTTAACCATCAGGTTATGTTCATGCACCACTTGAGGGGAAGTGTTTCATTACTATTGCTGATCTTTATTACTACTACTAGTTTAAATTTCTACTGCTCGTGTTCATTTTTCTTAAGGCGCGTCATGGGGGGCAATTTGAGTCATTAGAAGGATGGATTAGTAGTTGTGGTATATGATTTGTAGCTATTATGATCCAAGTTGCATATCTACAGAAGACCCCTATTGGATTATGATAAAAAGGGGAAGAAGATTACAGGTTTATTGATTTGCAGCTTATTATGTGTGGTGGCATGTTCAAGGTTACAAAGGAAATCTGAATTAAGGGAAGTTTTTGTTTCATTTAGGGAGATGATCACATCTCAACTTCAGGGGAAGCTTTGGCTTTATGATGAAGTTCGTACACGACTTTCTTTGTTTTGTCATCATCAAATAGGGGAAGATTGTTGGGAATTATTGATTTGATGAGACAAAATAAATAAAAGAATGAAACAAGAAGGACTTAAATGCAAAGCTAGAATTCTTCAAAAGATGGAAGATTTTGAAGATTCTAAAAGATCTCCTTAAGAAGATAAAAGATATAGAACATAAAGATAAAAGTTAGGAAGATATTATTTGTTTCCTAATTATATTTGTTCTTATCCTTTGTAAACCTAGATGATCTCTACTATATAAAGAGATCTTTGGGCGTGTAGTTTTGTGTGCACAGAAAATGTAGTCAACTAAAGGTGTGTGTCTAGGCGTCAAGTCTTATTGTAGACGCCTAGGTTTGGTTGTTTTAGCCTCAAGGATCTTTGATTCCTTGTTATAGTTTAGATAACATGTTCTACCATTGATCAAGGTAGAATTGGGGCTTGGAGTGAATGATAATGAAGAAAAACCTGGTTGATGATAACATTGTTCTTATGTTTAATTCCGTTGTGCATATATGTTATTATCTTTGTTATCATGATCCTAGATGAGGTCTAAACAACCTCGAGATATAAATGATCAACAAACCTATCAGGTTTTTAGGTTCTATCAGTCACGTCACACAGAAAACAATCTAGAGTCGGTGCGGGCTGACGCCGTCTTGAAAGCCGTCTCTAGGCTCTGTGAGCACAAATCTTCAAGAGTCTTGGTGTTGGTTTGTAATCTCGTCCGTTTCTTCTCCAAATGAGCCCAAGTCACGTGTAATTCATCCAAATGTCTTCCAAATGAGAAATACCTGAAAAGGAATGATTAAGTACCTATTTTGGGCATAAACACACGATTTTGGGGGTTAAACAACCCCGAAAAAGTGTATAAAATGACACCTGGCACCAAAACTTGATGTGCGGTTGTTTTTTTTTGTATGACTTTCAACACGAGAAGTTTTACAAATCCTAGGCAGTGCACCTAATCGTTGTAGTGTATATGGGCAAAGCTCTGGGGTTGTTTATCGTTCACTCGGGAATAGGTTGGCAAGGCTTGATCTGGTCTACAGAATTCTAAGGTTGAGGAAGATTCTTTTTGTTTTTTGTATTTTATGAAATGCAAGTAAACATCATATAAGTTGAGAGAGGTGGTTTAGTTTTAGCTATTAAACTAAATAATAATCTAAACTAATGGTGATAACAATAAGATAAAAGATTATGTCTATTTAATCATGTATTACTCTCTAGATTGCTTCTCCTAGTGTTGTTGCCTTGTCACCCTTGTGATGATCTGTGTTACTATTTCCTAAAGCATGAACGAATTACACGAACCCCGCGTTACTTAGTTGCCGCTAGGCAACGGCCTCATGCAAGGTAGTATGAAGACTATTACACGGCCCCTAGGAGTTTACTAAGTGCATGTAAAATACATTAAAAGTGGATCAACCATATTAGGGGGCAAGGTAGTATGAAGAGTGTTACTCGATGGTATCCTTTCTACACAATCACATTTCTCTAGACATATCAACAACGATTATAGACAGAAAGCTAGTTTTCTAAGACCTAACGTGCACATCATAAGCATTCATAACATGACGTACTCATAACATGGTATAATGACAAATCAATCACAACAACAGTCACACAACATCAAGTAGTAATTAAAAGATAGTCATTCATTTTTCATCACAAAAGAGTTAATACATAGTTGCATTGTTTCATGAAATGATACAAATCGTTACAACCAATAGCATCAAGTCTACTAACTAAGGACTCAGTTTAGTGATTACATAATAAAGACACCACAATTGAAACTAAACTACTAAGAATCATGAGGAGATCCTCGCGGCTCAAATGATGGACTCTTCTCATCTTCAATCGGAACATTAATAGCTTCATTCGGTCTTTCTACAAACACAAATCCTCTACGAATCATCTCTTGATAGAACTCATGAGCTCGAACTCTAGTCCAATAGAGATCTCTCTCGACTCGTTCATTCTACATACGAAGGAATGTGTTGCTAAACCTTACTTCTTCAAGTTCCTTCTTCAATTTATTACACTCAACCTTATCTTCAGCATTACCAAGCTTCTCAACCAGCTTTTCCATTACAGCCGTTCCTTGCTTCACACTAGAACGCATTTCGTTACCCAAATCCAAAATCAACTTACCATAATACTCATCCTTTGTTTTTCCTTTCTTCTCTACCAATGCATGCGCCGTCTCGCGACCACACAGTCGTCTTAAAAGAGAAGCCATCCGACCAAAAAGAGAGTTAATGTCCCTCCTCATGAGACCAGGCAATAGACCATTGTTGTCCTCACGAAGACAAGGAGTAGTAGACTATTCACCTACCTCATGGACACTAGCAGGAACAGTCTCATCCTCGTGCTCAATCGGGTTCTCAACCTCGATCGCATCCTCAGGTTCTAACTCAAAAGCAGGCGGCGGAGGGTTAAGAGGATCCACCTCTTCATAAGGATATGTCAACTTAGACTCATTCTCGTCTTCCTTGATGTCGACTTCATATCATCTTCTTCTTCTTGAGGATCTTCTTTTTCCTCAAATTCGTCTTTTTTTGGGTCCTCATCTTCATCCACTAAGACATGCTCGGGAATAACAGGAACATCATCGTGTTGATTCGGCTCAACAATGGGTACATCATCCACATGATCAGGAGGAATTACGTTCACCATGATAATCTAGATAATATCATACAATACTTACTTAATAGCATATCACTTCTTTATTCTTATTCAATAGTGTTCCAATAAGAATACTATTATCCAAAATAACAGCTCGCATAAAAGCGCAACAACAAAAATTCATAATTTGTGACATTCTCGTTCCACATATACCTTAATTATATTTCAAACATATATAATAGTAGTTATCATATAATCACATGCTATCCTATGCATACAACACATGCATAAATGCACCAATACATAACAATTCATGCATCCAACACATGCATAAATATATCCATACTTAACCAATTATACATATAACACATACGTAAATATACCTATACATAACAATCAATAACTTTACCTTTTCTTTTTATAGGTAAACAATGGCAACGAGGAGTCTCGGCGTGCGTGTAGAAGCATTATAGTTTAGGTTTTCAAAAAGACTCGACCTAGTTCTCTATAACCTTAGGCTCTTGATACCACTCTGTAACACCCTCATCTAACGTATATTGGATTGCGCAACGGAAATAGAAATTTGGATGTTACTAAATAGCACCATTCACTAAGAAAATAGAAAACGACCCAAAAGAGACGTTTAACAAACATGTGTTCCATTATTAATCAGAGTTAAAATGCGTTTAGGTCCCCATAGAATCGCAACCACAACCATTACATCATTTGAAAAACTATTGTTCAAAATAAAGACATTGTTTTAGAACAACATAAGACATTATTTTTTAAAGACCGAAACACACAAGTAGTATCCATCACACGCACGACACCTCTACGCCATCGTTGCCTTCATCCTTTGTTACCTGGGATAAAACATGTTTAAAACGTCAACAACAATGTTGAGTGAAATTCATAGAGTTTAAAAGAATTAATAAGCAATAATCTTTGAACACATAATTAGTTCTCAGGAAAACAAAGCAACGAATGCAATGTATAGCAACTTCTTTTCTTTCACGCAATAAGCTCATGGCACCGAACGTTAACAGTACATATGGCATTTCATATGTTAGCGAACCCCAAAACAAGGTATTATTGTCATATACCTACTACTTTCTAAATACAAAATGTTCGTTTGACAAGGTGGTCACCAACGGATTCATACCTCGAACAAGGTTGTCAAACCCAATAGATCTATTTAATGCATTAGCGTTCACCTCGCAAGGCAATTAACGGTTCATGAAATACGGGACTTTGACAAAAGCAACTTATGCGGAAACAATCTCGTAATCGGGTCTAACATACCATAAAATCATATGTGTTCGATTTTATAAAACAAACATGCATCCCCCTCGCGAGTTTAAAAACAATTAAAACACTTAAAAGCAATGCTATGAACCCACCTTAAGCAAAAGATCCAAATCAATTAAGTCAATCGAGCGCAAGTAACTTCACGTCTTAACCGCGACCTATATAATACATATATAGTGGTACGTGACTAAAAGTATATTAAATCATATATTGCATACATGACTATTTATATGTATATATATATATATATATATATATAATATACTACTATATTTATATATATATATTATATATTAATATATCGCGAATGTATTGTATATATATTACTACGTATATGCTCCACTCATAATACTCACAATCACTCCAAGTGCGACGCAAAACATTTCAACTTTGACGCAACACTAACATTATGTACCTCCAGCAATTCTTCCATTAAGTGTTCATAACTTTTTAGAAAGTTACTGAAAGTATGGATAATAATAATCAGTTACTTTACACTTACGTCTGTCAATTAAAATAACATTCAGAAACCTTTGTTATTTATAGATTTTATTTAACGTATTACGTAAGTTTGACTTTCAAAAGTCATATTTTCGTACGTTGGAATCAGAACTTTACATTTCGTTATCAATTAACTAACATTACGAACCCTTTGTTCATTATAAACTTTATTTAAAAGTTTACGTAAGTTTGACTTTCAAAAGTCAAACTTCGTAGTTGACTTTTTACCCCAAAATTACCCAAACTTAACTCGGCCGTAAAACGTTCGTTATTAAGAGTTACGTGACGATTCACCTAGCGAAATGGAGTTTAAGGCGAACAGTATCACTTAACATTATCAAAAATAACTTTTAAAAATTTCTCGACTCGCTACAGTCAAGTCAAACTTTCTGGTCAAACATGGTCAACCTAAAACCTATGAAAACGATATTTTCGACATAATCCGACTATCAAAATACGTTTAACTAGTCTATATAATTTTACCAAAACCATCAAACTTTAGTCAATAACTAAACATACTTTCAATAATTTCCGCACTCGAATCTTATAGCAATAACCATATAACACGCAATATATCACTTTAATCAAACAAGAAACATAACTAGAAGCTTACAATGCTATCAAAAAAATCAAAATATGGTTTCCCCTTTGGCTTCTAAAATCGAACGTAACCCAAAAACCAAAAATCAAACCTTTTTCAATCAACCAACACTAAAATAACAACAATCTAACTAACTAAACACCCTCTTATACTAGAAAATCACACGAACCAACAAAAAATTTAACTTCTTCAATACTTAGTGCATGTGAGGTTTTTATAGTGGGTTTTGTAGCTCTTGAAATAAGGATTAGGAATATATAATTTGATTGTATTGCATGCGGGTAAATTGATCGGAAATGGGTGTTCTTTGGGTGGCCGGTCGAAGAGAAGAAGAGAGGAGGAGGAGGAGGAGGAAGAAAATTTTCATAAAAGTTTATTATGTGTGTGTGTGCTTTATATAGAAAGCATATTTGGCATTTTGGCAATTTAGGTCCCTCCATCCTTAATCTCTTTTAAAACTAGTACAATGCATTTCTTTTATAAATAAAATTGGCCAAAGACTCGGGTCACACCACGTTAATAATTATTTTAAATTCGTCCCACTAATTTTTCTTTAAAACGTCTAATAAATCGTTAAACCTCGTAAAACACGACCTTTAAATACGGTTTTTACAAAAACTCGAGGAAACGTCATAAAATGTAAAAATAACATATTCACGCTCTCGGAGCAACAATATAAATTTCTCTTACTTTCTTAGACGCTAAAAACAAATAGAAATTCAATCACGGCATGAAATTACCTTATAAATGGAAATTCTCATCAAACCTTATATAGCATAAACGACTATAATTATTTACGTAGCAAAAATAATTATCTTAGCTCGGGATAGACGTTGACCTGAAGCTCAGGTTGTTACACAAAGACAACTACACCAAGCATAAAATGTGCGATATAAAAATATACAATATGAAATTAAGGTTGACTCAATAAAGTAGTAAAGATAGGATGAGAGAATTGTTAAACTTAGAGTTTTGCAAGTTTATAAAAGAATTACAACTTTCTTAAGTGTTGTACAAGTTTTATTATAAAAAATACTTAAAATTTTTGAGTTTTCCTATAACTGGGCGTTTGACGCCGTCAGGAATATCCTGACCCCGTCACAAGTGTCGTGGTGACGGCGTCGCGTGTAAATCGTGACGCCGTCTCCACACTCTGTAAAAACTTATTTTTCATTTTTGATGAAAAATTTCATGCACTCATTCTTATATGTTATTTTCTTGTACAAAATGCTGCATAAAAACCTGAGAATTAACAATTTAATCATATAACTCGAAACTGACGCGAATTAATCTAAACAATTTATTGCAAATGTTTGAATTTGGTTCTAGAAACCGGATAATTCCCCTACATTTATTTTGTTGTAAAATACCTTTGATTGCAAATAAGACGAAGTTACAAACAAACAAAGCATGATTACAAACTAATTCAAACATAATAAAACAAATAATAAAGAATTAAAACACAAGACACTCCTAATATGTGAAAAAAGTAAATATTGGGCTGCCCTCCAAAAAGCGCTTGTTTTTGTTTGAGTCACGAGCCTGACTCTACCCTTATTTAACAGATAAAGGGGAGGGTTCCCCTGCACTTAAGTTCAAGTACGGGTGATAGTAAAGGTACAGACCATGGTGGCGAGAAAGAGTCATATGTTGAAAAAGTATTTGTTGAATTTTGTGCTCCAATTGGTGTGTTTCTTTAATTATAACCTTCTCTACTTCTTTTGGCCTAACGGGTGAATTAAGTCCTCTTCCTAGAAAAGAAACTTCCTTAGATTCCCAATCATATTCTATCATCCAAAATTTTAAAAAATCAACACCTAAGGATCCACTATGCCCTAATAAACCCGGTTTAAATCCATAATGTTTCTTAAGGTCGTCTACACATGGGCGATAATAGAAATACATATCCTTAAGGTGGAAGGATGCCACATGAGATAAAGGTGGTGTATGAATGGTCAATGGTTCTACTACCTTCGTCCTAAAACTATTCGGACTATATGGTTTGATGGGTGGTTCAGGGCCTATTACGTCTCTTAGACTTACATCTAAGGATGGACTATTGAGTAAAGGTTGAGGTTCCGGTCCATCAAAACTAGAAACTTCCCTAGAACTAAGAGGAGTGTTGTGATTACAATTCAAGCCTACTTTCTCTAGTTTTGTTTCGTTCAAAGGTTCTACCTCTATCGGGGTTCCTATAGTCTCTTCTACTTCTTCCGGGTAAGTCATGGGCGGTGCGCATTCCTCAAATGATGGTAGGGTTTCAAAAACTGATTGTGTAAGTTTCAACACACAATAAAATATAATATAACAATATCAAAAGAGCAATTATGAACTTTCCTAAAGTCTCCCTTAAGAAAAGCTCACTCTTAAAAGATATATATATAATATATAATACGTATATTTTCCGGAAAGTGTGATTTCCCGGGTCATTTTCCCAACGATTTGAGAAATTGAAATCTCGCTTGATATTGGAAATTGATTTGAATGGGTTCGGAGATTGATTTGGTTTTCTATAACTACTAATTAAAAGCACAATTAAAATAAGCAAATAAAAACAATTAAAGCACAAAAACAATTAACGGGACAAATAAAACGCGACAAATAAGCAAATACACTAAAATTAACTCCTAAAAATGCAAACTAAATTTCTAAACCTAAGATAGGGTAAAAGAAAATTTTAAGAAAAAGAAAAATATTTTTTTGATTATTTTTGAATTTATTATGAATTAAAAACTAATTTAATCTAATTAAATCCTAAAAAATAGCAAATTAAGTCCTAAAAATTTAGAAAAATGATTTTTAAACTTAGAAAAGTCTAAAATAACATAAAAACTCAGAAAACTATTTTTAACTATTTTTAAAATTAAAATCCTATTTTTAAAATTAAAACTAAAAGCCTAAAAATGAAAATAAAAATCTAAAAGAGGTGAAAATGATTTTAATGATTGTAAAACTAAAACTAATTTTTCTAAATCTAAAAACCATTTTTTTTATTTTCTGAAACTTTTTTTCTATTTTTTAATGATTTTTCAATTTTTAAACCTACGAAAAATCCTATAAAATTATAAAATGAAGGGAAAAATTTGGAAAATTCAAGAAAAGTGTAAAATGTAACAAAGAACCTAGGAAAAATATTACCAAGTCCCCAGCTTAAAGAATAAGCTCTAAATAAGATTGTATAAGCTACGGCTTATAAATAAAAAGGAAATTTAAAACGTGTACAAGTATTAGATTGTGCAAGACATGGTTGGATGAGCTATTGAAACACAATGGTAAAACGTATGCACTATAAGCAAGAGGTCTTGGGTTCGAAGTCTGGCAACCCCACTTTTTGCTATTTTTTATTTTTCACTTTTTGCAAAAACTAAATACTAGAATTTAAAGAATACACGTTTTTAGGCATTTTTTATAAATGGAACATAAGCTGAAAGTCTAAGATAAGCTTTTTTAAAAGCTTATGAAATCAGCAGGTCAGTGAGTGGGCTACTAAGCTCACTTTTACTTATTTCCACTAAAGAACTTGTAAAAAGCTCAAATTAAGCTTAAACTGAAAAGCAAAAGATGTTCTAGACTCCTTAAGATGTGCTTAATCTAGAAATGAAAAACTTATTAACTAAAAACTACTGAATTCTAACTGAATTTGAAAGGCAAGCTAGTAAACTCAGAAAATGACTCAAAAAGCTCAAAATTAAAGTAAGTCAAAAAGCTCAATAAGCTAAACCAACCCTTAAGCTTTTGAAAACTAGAAAATCAACTATTAAGCTATTGAACTAAATGATAAAACCCTATCCTATAAGCTAGAGATTTGAATTTAAAAGCTACTTTCTATCACTTACTGTTTTTTGGCTTTTTGAAATCTTTTAAAACTAAATGTACTTAAGGAAATGAGCTATAAATTGGAGACTAAAGCTTAATCTATCTAAAGCTATATCTAAACTAAGAGCAAACTGAATTTTAAAACCTAAACCTAAGTTTCCTAGCTAAAATGAAACCTAATAATGACAGCAGTAGTAAGTTACCACTGCTGATGCAAATGGCAAAGCCAAGCACAAATGCAGGCACCTAATGAGGTTAAACCTGCACTTAACACTCTTATTGAGTGTGCAAAAACACAAAACAAGTAATAACCAAGCCTTGTATGGCTTGGTTCAAATTTGCACAAGCAAAGACAAAGGGAAAAAGTCCCCTGGTGCTGAGATGAAAATATTAAGCCTCAAAATGATTATAAGCTTAAACTAATGACTCAAAATAACTCAAAACCTAATCAAATATGCTGATTCAACTAACCAAAAAGAAATCTCAAAGTTCACTTGACTTTTTGAGGTCAAACCTGGCTAAACCAAACACTCCTTTTAGAATTGACAGTTTTTTGAATTAGCTTTTGATTTTGAAAACTAGCTTACAAGTCCTAATTACCATATGAGAAACAGATTATAACTAACTTATCAAACATAATTCAACAATCTACTTAATCTAAATCTAAGAATTTAGGCTAAGCTTACTAATTTTTTTGGTTTCTTATAGATTTTATGACAGCAATGAAAATACTAAGATCTATAACACTTAAGCTAAAAACAGATAATCTATCACACTTAATAAGCTAGAATAAAGGTAAATAAGCACTAATAAGCAAATAGATTAAGCTATTAAACAAATCTACACTATTAAGCATAAATTGAACTAAATTTTAAAGAACTTAAGAAATTAATTGAAGACTTACTTTAAGCTTCAGCTAAACAGAAGCTAAGGCTCAATTGAGCTTAATCAACAACTCTGGCTTATTAGAAATAAGCCAGTAAAAGTCCTTGAGAGCCCTTCCTTAACTGGCTCTCCTTCCAAAAGCTCATAAGTCCAAAAGCAAAGGTAAATAAGATTAACTGATTTTATGATTTAAATACTTATTAGGACGGAATTAAACAAGCTCAATCACTAGCTTATAGACTAGTGAGAGCTGAAAATGAGCTTATTATTAGCTTATGAGTCATACACAAATATTATGATGTAAATTGAGAGCTTATGACTAAGGATTAATAAGAAAAAGTATATTTCATTAACTGAAAAGAGTGATTACATAACTTGAAAGAGATTACAACTGAATTCAAAGGAAAATTACAAGAAGCTATTTAAAATCTAAAGACTAAACTAGGTGAAAAATAAGAAAAAGGAAAAGAAGAATGCAATGTGTGTAAGAGTGAGGGCTATTTATAGCCAGAAGCTGAACATTCTAGGCCTTCCTTGCTGCCCACACTCCTTTTGATCTTGTCCGTACAAATCTTCAATCATTGGATCTCTCCTTTGAGCCGTTGGATCACATATTTGCACACACGGATTGCCAAGCTTTCATTCCTTTGATGTGACAGTTTGTGCTTGTTTTGTGAGAGTAAGTAGAGAAAAATCCATCATCCTTGTATGCTTTCCCACATCCACGTTTGATTCCTTTGCTAAGTGAGCTAATGAAGGCATAGAGATGACTGATTTGACCCTGCCATCATGTTATAGACTCCATGAATTGTCCTTTTTAGCCTCCAATTAAGAAAACCCCCTTGATTTTGACTGAGGAGTGAAAATGGGAAGACGATGAACAGTAATATGTTCTTCACGCCTTTTTTAAACTTTAAAAAGGGTAATTTGTTTTAAACTTTGGGAAAATGGAAAAATTGGTCCCTCTCTTTGTTTTATAGAAGTGAAGTGCTAAATGACTTTGAATATTGGCAGGAATGGTCCCTGTGGTTTAATAAAATGGTAATGAGCCAATGATTTTGGGCTTTTGTTATGGGCTTATGATCCGGGTAGGGTTTTTTAATAAGTTTAGGGCCTATTAAGCCTTAAGGACCATTTGTGTCATTTCTGAAACTTGAGGGGCTGGTTTGGAATATTTTGGGGTTTGTCCTTTTGTGAGTTGACTTTTGTTGACCCATAGTTGATCAAGGTTTGACTTTCTTTGACTGTTTGACGGCTTTTGTGCACTCCTTCCGTTCTCGTGTCCGTGTTTGCCCGTTTTTTGACGGTTTTCTTGTGATTTTTGCTATATCCATACCTGCATACACAAAACACAAAACAAGAGTATTTTTGCCATTTTCACAGTGTTTTTGGTCATTTAGGGTTAATTTTGGTAATAACGGATATGTGTATTTCACACAAATTAAAATTCCCCAAACTAAACGATTGTGTGTCCTCACGCAATATCACATGCCTTATACATCAAATACCGAACTTCCCAACTAACATTGGAAAAAGTAGCAAGATTTGTGTTGAGAAGTAAGAGATCACAAGTTATAAAACACCCGAATTCCCATTTTCGAAGATTTTTTATTTTTTTATGATTTTTCTTGATAGACTATTTAACTACAACTTATTCTTGTGTTGACATAATGTATTGTTTTCATTACCAAATAAACCCCCCCCCCCCCCCCCCCCCCCACCCACCACACCCCCCCCCAAACCCCCCCCCAAAAACAACCCCCCCCCCCACTCCCCCCCCCCCCCCCCCCCCCCCCCCCCCCCCCCACCACACCCCCCCCCCACACCTACAAATAATCATAACCCCCCCAAATAATATTAATATATATTCACAACACACCCCAAACACCACACACACACACAAAAAAAAAAAAAACCACACACCCAATATCACAACACACCCAACACAAACATAAAAAACACACACACACAATTTTTAAAAAAAACCCCCCACCAATTAAAAAAAAAAAAAAAACCAAAAAAACAAAAAAATCCCCCCCCCCCCCCCCCCCCAAAATTTTTTAAAAAAAAACTGGTAATTTTTAGGATCATGGAACAAAAAGCACTGAAAAGTGTCTAATAAGATTAAAATTTCATCATCCTGATTTGTCACTTTTCCCTTACTATGCTTAAAAAATAAGATCACTGTTACGTCGAGCTAAGATGCTAAGACTATTTTATAATTACAAACTTGTGATTTCTCTTCCGACATAAATTATTATATTTAGTGTGTGCTCAAATTAATTTAAACCATTAAATCCACATATTTAGATAATTGAAATCCGACCAAGCTTTACACATGGCTTTTTGGGCTTATAATGTTAATAGATTAGTTAAGATCCACAACTCAAAGCAAACAAAAACCTCCTTAGCTAAGACATCGTTGGTTCACTTGTCCCATTAATGACTTTCTTCTCTAGCATCCCACCGTCATCGGGTAAGTGCTAAGGCTTTTGACACCCCATCCGGAGAATAATAATCGAGACGCATGAACTTCCGATGAAAAAGCTTTGCAGACTTTTGCAAATTTTGGTTCAAAAGAATACTTTGGTTTTAGAAAATGAAACTTTTACTATTTATTTTCTAACTTGCAACATTATTATTACTATATACATTATTAGGCTAGGAATCGGTATCACTTTTCTTTCGACGACACATCGGCCACGCCTCCGACAAGAGCCCGTGTACTTATTATGATACCAACCCTAAATATACATCCTCCACCCTTTCTTTCGATGTCACATCGGGAGCGAACCGACAAATGCCCATGTACTTTATTGCGATGGAGTTTGTATATTAATTATTAACACTAAGGATTTATAACTTGCATCCTTTTTATTCACCAACTACATTTTTTTATTATTAATTCAACACATTATTTTTGCAAATAGAAAATTCATTTTTAGGAAATACCAAAGTATAAACGTGAACTAAAAAATTCTTATTTACAATGACTATTTGACTAATCATTGATAATCTTTTTTTCTGAATATGTTGATTAGACTTTTAAGAGTAAAACTCTAATTTGTAAAAATTAAAGAGAACACGTATGATTAATCATTTTATGAACTAAGGGGAGGGAAAAACCACAAAGTTATTCTTAAAGCCTTTAAGTTTTTCAAATAACTTTGTTTTAGCATCCTAATTCGTAATCAACACTTATCAATTCTTCTTTTTCTTTGCAATTTAAAACCTCTAATAAAGAAATTCGCAAATACTTAGCCTATATAAAATCCAACTTGACATATTTAAAATCTTCTTGAGATTAGCACAAGTCTTCATTTACTAACGATTCAAGTCTAGCATGTTTAAAGTCTACATGAGACTAGCATAAACTATCATCATTAATTGTTAAGGGAGAAAGCTAGAACTCTACACGTTCGATCGGGTCAAAAATTACTTTCTATTCTCACCAACGGAAAACCTACATTTTTGTCTTAACACTTAATTTTTTTTATTATTTATTTATTATTTTTTTAATTTTTTTCCTTCAAATAAAAACTTAAAAATTTAAATTTTTTGCTATTTTTGCGAGAAAACGGGTACGTGAGAACAAAACAATAAGCAAGTAACATCAAATCGATAGATTCCCTCCCCAAACTAAAACGAAACATTGTCCTCAATGTTTAAGACCGGGTCTCTACGAAAATCTAAGCCGTTTATGAATTATGCAAAGATAAACGTGAATCGATAAGATGAAAGGATATCGGATCTCCCCAAACTAAATTCAAACAAAGGATAGGAAACTCGAGTGAACCGGGACACAACACCGGACATGAGAGGCTTCAGAAAATTGTTGGGGTCATCCACAAAAATCACAGTACACAACAACATACCCAACGACGGAAAAAAGCTAGCCCTCCCACACATTCACAACACATTATTTAGAGCAAATAGAAAATGGATAAGCATGGGGTGAACTCCCACGAAACGGCTTGTTTTTGGCCACCGAGTCACAAGCTCGACTCGGTCCCTGAATTTAGTTGTCCTTTGGGGAGTGTGGTAGGTTCCGGGACTACCTTGGGTGGTATGTCTCCTCCAAAATATTGTTTCACACGGTGACCATTTCACTTTAAAATTCGGACCATCGGGTTGAGATAATTCAACGGTTCCGTATGGAAAAACTTAAGCAATAGTGAAAGGTCCCGACCAACGAGTTTTAAGCTTTCCGGAGAATATCTTTAACCGGGAGTTGAAGAGTAAAACTTGATCACCAACATTGAAGATTCGATTCTTGATTACTTAAAGGATATTTCTTCTCTGTCAGCATATGAATTGCTAACCCATTTTCCATCAACAGAATGTGAATACCACAAAAATCATTTAGTTGCAGCTTCTGATGATCACCTGCGGTTTTAAGATCGAAATTTACGTGTTTAAGAGCCCAATACGCTTTGTGTTCCAATTCGACTGGTAAATGACAAGACTTTCCATAAATGAGCTTATAAGGTGTGCATCCGATCGGTGTTTTGAAAGCGGTTCAGAATGCCCACAAAGCATCATCTAGCTTGTCAGACCATGAGGCACGGTTTTCTCCTACTGTCCTTTCAAGAATACGTTTAAGACCACGATTTGACACCTCAACTTGACCACTTGTTTTAGGGTGGTAAGCGGTAGCTAAGCGATGTGTGACACCATATTTAAACATCACTTTGGCAAATTGATCATTACAAAAGTGGGTCCCACGATTGCTAATTATAGCTCTCGGTGTTCCAAATCGAGCAAAAAGAGTCTTTAAAAATTTCACAACTACACGAGCATCGTTTGTGGGGAGCGCCTTTGCTTCAACCTATTTTGAAAGATAGTCGACTGCTACAAGGATATACTTATTCCCTTTGGATGACGGAAAAGGTCCCATAAAATCAATACCCCATATATCGAAGATTTCATAAACTTGGATAGCGTTTTGAGGCATTTCATCTTGTTGTGAAATTTTGCCTTGTCTTTGACTTGTATCACAAGATTTGATCATCGTATGGGCATCTTGATATATGGTAGGCCAAAAGAATCCGTCATCAAATACTTTTCGAGCGGTGAGATTGGCACTATGATGGCCCCCGGTGGGTCCTTCATGACAAGCTTTGAGGATTTCAAGAGCTTCTTGCCCATGCACACACCTTCGAATGATTTGATCCGCACAAGTACGAAAAAGATAGGGATCGTCCCAGAAATAATGTTTAACGTCCTTGAAAAAATTCTTCTTTTGTTGAGTCGTCATTCCTTTGAAAAATTTCTTCTTTTGTTGAGTCGTCATTCTCACAAGTATGATATAGATTCGTGACTCAAAATCAACCATCACAACTAGGGGTGAGAAAACTGAACCAAAAACCGACCCGACCTGACAAACC
>BQNB010053517.1:0-37532 GCA_026074375.1 Tanacetum coccineum
AAAATGTGTTGCAAACTCTTGTGATCGGTGAACACCGTACACTTAGTTCCATATAAATAATGTCTCCAGATCTTGAGAGTACATGAAAGAAAGAGTGCATGCATGCTATTTATAGTGAAAATATCTAATTAACCTAACCATGATCACTTTCTAACCGTTGCACAAGGTTAATTAGTCAAGTGGTTCATGGTGTAAGAGTTGGTTCCCTATGATCTTTCTTAACCTAGATATTTTGAGCAAGTTGATTGGTGAGATGCAACTAAAGCAAGAGGATCAGGGTTGCGTTCATGCATCAAACTTACTTCATTTGCATGTCTTTCATGTTGTTGAAGGTAAGCATGAAGCTGATTAAAATTGGTAGTGTGCAAGTCTTTGACCAATTTAACATCAGTAACAAATTTGCTCCATTCATCAGGAAGAGTGTTTAAGAACTTGGTGTTAACTTGAAACTGCTCCAATGGCATCTTGTAAATGTTCATATCATTGAGTAACAGAGTGAACCTCAAGTACTCATGTAACGTCTCTCTTTCTAGTAAGTGAACTTATCAATATTTCATCTTACAGCTTTGCTCTCACGTTCTTGTTTGGTTAAATGGGGGGGGGGGGGTTCCTTGCATCAACAGTTTAATCTTCTACGCCATAGATTTTTTGCCACACGATGTTGCACTCACAAGAGCATAGATTTCAGTTGGTAGGCTTGGAGAATGTATGTTTATAGTTTGATGTAAGCACAATCTCTTGATGCTTCAGCTGGAGTTTAGTTCAACTATTCCTTTAGCCTTGTTACTCCATCCTCATGATTGAGGCCAAACAAAGTGGTCCCTTTTTCTACAGATTGCAAGTATCCATTCTTCCATGTGGTCGATTCATCTTATAAAGTTCCATCCTGCTTTTCCATGAATCATAACAAGTGTTTTTCAAAGATCGGTGGTTTGTTGTCTCCTCCAGAGTAGAAGTGATTTTAGAAGCAAGAGAAGTCATTGTAATATCATTAAGATTTTAAATGATCGATCGGTGGTAGAAAGAAATTGTGTTTGGTTACGTGATTGTTGAGTCTTGAATTAAAACTACACGGGATTTTACAATTCTTGACAAAACCGGGAAAACAAGTGTTTGTTTCACGGGATTTTACAAGTCAAAGAAATAACCGTATAATTTAAAATTGAGTTTGTTAAGTTTAAACTGAATTTATTTTTCACTGGTTCGGTCCTCTCGTTCGGTCCACTAGTTCGGTCCTCTCGTTCGGTCCACTAGTTCGGTCCTCTCGTTCGGTCCACTAGTTCGGTCCTCTCGTTCGGTCCACTAGTTCGGTCCTCTCGTTCGGTCCACTAGTTCGGTCCTCTCGTTCGGTTCTAACTAGTGAAAAACACTCGTTCGGTTCAAACTAGAGAACACTCGTTCGATTCTAACTAGAAAGCACTCGTTCGATTCTAACTAGAAAGCACTCGTTCGATTCTAACTAGAAAGCACTCGTTCGATTCTAACTAGAAATCACTCGTTCGATTCTAACTAGAAAGCACTCGTTCGATTATCTTGTTCGGTCCTCTAGTTCGATTCTAACTAGTACGTGACCCAATTTTTCAAAACTCAAAAAGACACGATTTTTAATGGTTTTTAGCAAAAAATCTTGTACAACTAGTATTACTAACCCTATAGGAACAATAAAAATGAAAACTTTAAGGTTTTTAAGCCAAAAAATTTTAATCACTAATTTGCTCTTTGTAAAGGTTTTGAACACAAATCAAACACAAAAATCTAAACACACCACTCCATGGCTCTTGATACCAATTGAAGAATACTAGTAATCTTAAGATCAACCAAGAACAATAGTGAGATGTGGGTTGGGATGTTAGAGAGAAATTGGATGGAAATGGATGAATGTATTAATGAAATGTGTGAATAATGGAACAACTAACAATGGAACAACCAACCCTCTCCAAGACTAGGAGAGGGTCTATAAATAGTTACAATGGCCGGCCATGGGCTGGAGTTGGGCCACCCATGGGCCTTGGGCCGGACTAGATTACTAATCTAATCCTTATACTAACTACGAGCTAAGACTTGTTACAACTTTGGAAGTGACCGACACTTTTCGTGTTTCCACACATCTAATTTTATCATAGTAGGTCCCTTTAAACTGCTATAGGAATTCCTCTCTTACATAGGCTCCTAATTATATCGAATTTCCACCGGGTTATCATTGTGCTCGTATAAGTTGCTGTGTGTTCTCGAGCATTATGTTATATCAAATAAACAGAAATCTACAATAAGATTTTATGATAATCATAACCACTGAAATCCACAGTAGATTTTTGAGAGGTTAATGTTTGAAATCCATGAGATTTCAAACGTTGAATCAAATGAGATCAGCATGATCGCCCCCACCTAAAATGTGATTAACTCTGAAATCTCTTGAGATTCAAAGTGTCATGCACAATGAGATCAGGACAAAGTTTCATGTGATTCTCCTGAGTATCTCATGAGATTCCACAAAAATCTCATGTGATTCACTAGTATCAAAGAAATACAACATAGTTTTAGAATAATACAAATCAAAATCATGTGATTCCACTTGAATCTCAGGTGATTCACTAGTATCAAACAAATTCAGCACATTTTTAGAACAATACAAATCTCATGTGATTCATTATTAATAACAAAATAATTCAACACAATTTTAGAACAATACAAATCAAATTAATGTGATTCCACTTGAATCTCAGGTAATTCACTAGTATCAAACAAATTCAACACATTTTTAGAACAATACAAATCTCATGTGATTTATTATTCATAACAAAACAATTTGACAGCAGAATCACATGAGATTTTACCTGTAACTTCTTCCATAACCGTATCTAGATCTGCAACTTTTTCCATAACCGCATCACATGATAATTTACTTGTAACTTCTTCAATAATATCTTTGTTCAGATCGTTCAGTTTATAGGGTTGTTAAAAGTGTCACCATGGAAAGGTGTAATGTGTTTTAGGAAAAAGGGAAAGTTATCACTGTTAGGAAAATATTGTAAACAGACTTAATACTGTTAGTATTAAAGTTTTAAAAAAGGGGTCTTTTTTGTTAGTCTTTAGATAGTACTGATTGAAAATAGTTAGTACTGTTAGTAGTAGAGAAGTTAAGTCAGGTTAATGGAGCAAGTTAAGTCTGCCAGCATATACTTAAGGCTCGGCAGTTTTAAGTTTAATACTGCTGGGTCAGAATGTTAAGTTGGTTTGTAATTATAGTAATAAGTTATCTCTAGCGTTATTATAGGAGAGATAAGAATTATCTTTAACCGCGTTTAGGGTTCCTTATGTTTATAAAAGGAACGTAGAATAGCATTGTATAGGATTCAGTTGATTGAGCGATTCAACAATCAATAGTAATAGTTTATATAAGTTTAGTATTTTGTTCTTGTGTTCATCTTGGTATAGATATTGATATTCCGCGTCAATATTTGTATTCACGGTTATTGTCTCTCATAGTATCTTTGGATTTATTCAAAGGACTATAAGTCGTTTAAGGCTCATTGAGATCCTGTTAATAAGGACCTACAATTGGTATCAGAGCCTCGTGGCTCTCGATATCTAGGATTGTTCAAGGTTTTTGTTGGTGTCGACTTTATGAAGAAAAGATGTGTCGATGTTTCTGTTCTGGAAGGTTTTTGGTTTAAATATTCCTAAAAGTTTCAAAGGCTCGTATTTTGGATTATTTGTTCAAATTGGTTACGAAGAAGGTTGTTTATGACCTATTTCAAGTTGAAGTGGAATTATTTGGGTTTGTGTTTTATCATACCTTTTAGGAGGAGGTAACTTGTTCGTGCTTATAACGTTGTGACGAAGACTTGATGAATCTAGCAAAGGTGTGTGATTTTTCTTATGGTGCTCAATATGCTACATTTCTATCATTTAGATATGTGTTCTCATAGATTGATGATTTTGTCAAGATATGATTGGATTTTCTTCTACTTATTTTTGGTCTTGGTATATGAGTTCGACGTCGGCATAGATAAACAAGATATAAAACACAAGTTTAGGTTGTTCTACTTCAGCATCAAGTGCGTTATACTTAATTTGCTTCATCACAGTAAATTATTTTACATAGAGCTACTGAATGAAGATTTCAAGACATGGTAGTTAATATATGAGTTTTAAGGGAAGCTTATGTTAAAAGGGTTTTAACCTTTACATGTACATCGAGGTGCAAGGTTTTTGCTATTACTAGTTTATATTACTACTTCTAGTGTGGAGTGTCTACTGCTCAAGTTCATTTTTTTATTGTGCTTAATGGTGGGTAATTTGAGGATGATAGAGGCTTAGATTAGAAGTGTAATATGGTTTCGTGGTTGTGAGATCGAAGTGCATTCTTACGTCCCCGATTTGCATGTGTCAAAAAAAGAGGTAGATATTTGATGATTGCTACTTGTAGGTCCTTGGTAGCTTTAGGGGAAAGTTATCATTCATTATATTAACTTAAGGGAAGTTCGTTGCTTATTGGTTCTTGTTCATTTTCACTAGTGGAGATTGTTAGGAATTAATTTGAGTTGATTAAGACAAAACACGATGAAAGCCAAGATGGAACAAAAGGATCCAAAGTTGTCATTGTGGGATCTATAAGATGTAGAAGAAATAAAAGATTTGGTCAAAAAGAGATAAGATGAAGAGATAAAGATTTGGTCAAACTTGATAATATCTTATAACATAGTTTCTCATGTAAAGCCTTGACCAAGATTTTGGTCAAAAGAGATAACGATGAAAGAGATAAGATTTGGTCAACTATTAATATCTTTTTTTAAAATAGTTTCACATGTATAGCCTTGACTCCTTTATACTATAAAAGTGAGGTCTAGGCATATTGTTTTATTATCCTGAAAAACTTAGAGCTCTCCCAATGAGAGTCTAGTAAACACGTGCGTGTGTGTACACAGTAGTTAGTTAGTTAATAGTTATTTAGCTAATAGTTAGTTAGTAGTTCCAAAGTATAGATTTAGGTCAAAGTGAAAACGTATGATAATAAAACCTTGTTTGATAATATACTATTCTTATTATTCCGCTGTGCATATTTATATTATCTGTAAAACATATCCTAGATGGGCTTAAAACATATCCTAGAGCAATCAAAAAAATGAATGAGAAAGCTACTCAGAAAGAGGAAGAAAAGAAGGATGAAACTGTCCATGAGGAGGTTAACGAGGAAGAAGGAGCAAAGAAAAGAAAGTTAGGCACAAGGAGGAAGTTAAAAGCAAAAAGAAGAAAGCATGCCTCTGGTCTCACAAGGAGAAGAGGTGATCTGAGATGATGTTTAAAATTATGCTCCTGATGAAGTTAAAGTGATTGATGGGTTGAAAGTCTTGATCACAATATCCCATTGTTGAATGGCAGTCATTTTTTTCAAACAAACTCAATTTGATCAATTCCAAACTGATGAAGATTATATTGAATAAAGTTAACAAGGAGTAATGGACATCAAAGATTTTTTCGCACCTTGATGGGAGTCTTATCAATTTTGGACAGAGAAGACTTGAAAATTATCTATGAGCTAGTCATGGAAGAATATAAAGATAAGCTTCCTGAAGGCTTTGACAGGATGCTTTGGGGAGATCTGATGATTATGTTTAATCAGGGTGATACTGCTGACTTTTGGGATACCAACAAAATTGGATGCTTATAAGCTGGAAAGTTACTAGATCCTCAGGGGTACATACTTCATGGACAACGTGTGGACTTTTTTTTAATATGCTTGTGGAATGTGATTACCCTCTGACCAAGGAAGTACTTTCACAAATGTTGGAATTGAAGCTAGAAAACTGAAGAATGATAAGATCTATGGTTAAGAGCTGATCAAGTTTGTGAAACAAACAGTAGAAGTATTTGAAGTGATTCTTAATGTGTTGACTTAAGTCACCATCTGATCTTGGAGAGGAAGAAAGGGTTTGTGTGAGGCTAACCACCATACAACAAATGGTTCTTTGGTTTTACCATGTCTCACAGGACATAAGAATAACTAGTCCTAAGAAGCAAAACGGACTCTGCTTAGTAAAGAACCCAGCAAAATCGTTCATGGATTGACAATTTACCAATAATTGTATGGTAATTCTATGCCTCCCATAGTTTTTATACTAAGCATGACTAGCCTTGAAGCAAACGGTACAGTAAAGGCATACAACAAGCCAGTTGCTGGCGGTAATGGTTTGCCTAAAAAACCATTGGTATTCAAACTCACAATGTTTCATGTACTGAGAAGTTGAATGGTTTTCAGCTTGACCATGCATGCACTTTCTGGTGGCCATTGAACTGATACTCCAGAGTTAATGCTAACTGGTTAAAGGAGGACATCAAATCCATTTACATTTTCAATGATTCACCTTCTCACAGGAGTTAACACACTGGAAGTGATGAGAATAGACTGAAAGCTTTATGAATTGATGTACAAAATTGTCAAGGGTGCTGATGCAGAGGTTAAAGATTTGTTGCTGTTCAAGCATTTGACAGACATAAAAACTTATTATTTTTGAAGACAGAAGTTCAAGACAAGCCTCTTAAAGCTTAGAAAGTGTTTTAATAGATCAAGAAGTTTTTTGAGAAACGTGAAGTTCATGGATGTAAGATCAAGTTTAGGGGAGGATTTGTTAGGAAAATATTGTAAACTGGACTTTAATCACTGTTAGTATTAAAGATATTTCTTGCTAGCTCTTAAGTTGTTAGTTATAGTTTGTACTGATAGAAAATAGTTTAGTACTATTAGTTGTAGAAGTTAGTCTGGTAGATTAGACAAGTGATGTCTGCCAGCATAACTTAAGTCTGGCAGTAGTAATGTTTAATATGCTGGGTCAGAATGTTAAGTCTGGTTGTACGATTATTGTAATAGTTATCTCTTGCGTTAATTAGGAAGAGACTAGCATTTGATCTCTTAACGCGTTTGGGTTCCTTATGTTTATAAAGGATCGATTTAGAATGCATTGTTTGTGGATATCAGGTTGAGAATTGGAGCGATTCACAATCAAATTGTAATAGTATTATCAAGTTTAGTATTTGTTCTGTGTGTTCGTCTCTTGGTTTTAGATATGATATTCCGCGTCAATTTTTGTATTCACGGTTATTGTCTCCGCATAGTGATCTGTGGATTTATTCCAAAGGGGTACTATAAGTCGTGTAAGGTCATGGATTCCTGTAATAAGGACCTACATTCACCGTGGTAATGTCAGACATTTTGAGATCTTGATAATGAAATCGACCGTGTTGCTTCGTTGCGTAGTTGCCTGAGGGATTTGGCGGGTGGCATGTCACTTAACGTGGTCGATTGTGTTAGAAGTGGTTAGACTAAGATTGTGGCTAAGTCGTTGGGGAAATTTTTAAATGACAAGACTTGTCGTTTGGGTGATGAACTCCATGAGTGTTTGAGGGTGCGGATAGGGGTTGTGTGGGGTAGCGGTGGTGTAGGCCGGGGGGTTAGGGGCGGGGGTTACGCTTAATGGGTGGGCGGTGTGGGGGGAGGTGGGGTGTTGGAGGGGGGTGTGGAGGTGGGGGGGGCGCGGGGGTGGGGTGGGGGTACGTGGCGGGGTCGAGAGAGGGGGGAAGGGGAGGCGTGGGGTGGGGCGGTTGAGGGGGGTTGGGGGGTTGGACGGGGAGTAGGGGGGGAGGGGGAGTGTCGTTTTATCTCTGTTTTTTTTCCTTTTTTTTTTTATTTTGCTTTTTTTTTTTTTTATTTGGTTTTTTTTTATTTTATTTTTAATTTATCTTGTTCCATTTTCGTTTTGTCTTTTTACTTGGGAATGCGATGAGTATTTAAAGTCTTAGTATCTCAGCTATTATTGATCGTGTTGTTGATCAGACTAGTTAAAATCTCGGACTGAGATTCCCTAGATGGGGGATACCTACTGACAACGTGTTTCGTGAGGGTTAGCTTTTATACCTTTTGATTTAGTTTAATGCCCGTTTTGTGGTGATATCTTATGGTTTATAGTGATCGTTTTGGTTGTTACCGTGAAGTATTTTATATGTGCATGGGATCATTTTAGAGTTTAACTGACTCATCTTATTATGTGTGAATATGGGTGTTAAAGTTAAGTAATCCATATCGTTAGTGATTGAGGTAATTATGGACATGAAGACGTAACGTGTTTGCTGCCATTGCTATGTCAAAATTCTTGGTTTTAATGGTTTTTAAAGTGTTATTGAATATGTATGGCTTTACGAGGAAAGATTGTGGTTGAAATATGGAAGTTTGTATCCAAACTTTGTCATAAATACAGCGTGTGAATTTAGAAATGAAAAGTTATATTTAGAAAGTGCGGTTTATTGCGTTTATGTGAACAGGTTTACTCAAATTAGCTTAGGTTTTTTTTATAAAAACTTGAGGTAATGCAAGTAAATATGTAATTAATAATTAAATACAAAAATATATATGTAATTATATATATGGTCGATCGGTTATGAGGTATTAGAAGTTTAATGTGCAATATTAAAATAAAAAAAACTAGAGTTTTAGGGGGACTAGGATGCTAATTAAGGGTATTTACTAAAAACCTATCACAAAATTCTGCATTCCCATCCATAATTTCGTCCCATACAGCCCCCATAACCATCTAGGGTCGACTCCATCCTAAAAACAAGGGACCAATAATATAGGATCAGAAGTAAGCAAGATTGTGTTAGGATATGTAATCAAAGATGGTATGGTATGTTTAATCTTAATTCAATATAGTGTTTCACATGTAACAATTAATGTATGATGGATTAGGGTTTCATAAAATACAGATCTTAATGATGTTCTAATGTTATAATAGTGATTAGTGTTGAATTAGGGTCATAATCATACGAATTGCATGTTAGGGTTTGCATGATATCGATCGGATTTAGGGTGAGCAGAATTAGGCTTGTGTTCACGAGCAATTTTCTCTATGAATATTTAAGTGAATTTTTTAAACAGTAGGCCCTCTGAGTCTTTCCTTGTCCAAAAATCCAGCCTCAAAGTGTTTTCATGGGTCGGGAGGTGGTCAAACGTCTTTACACAAAACGTTATCAAAACTGGAAATACGAATCTAATTTTGGTCATTTTGTGAAGGTTTAAAACCCACTTTAAAACTTGAATTAAAACTTGTCCTCCTCCAGAATTTAAGTTTTATATATGTATAAAGAAACCTCAAAAGGGAAAGGGCCAAAAGTTAGTCTAAATGGGGTAACTAGTCACATACATTTTAGTGCACAATAAGATCCGAATTGGGACTGTTTTGAAGTTTGATTTTCTTAAGAGCACTTATGCATGTAAATGGTTATTGGGATCACTTGGTAGGTCAGTAATCACATAAAGGGAACATGTGTTGTGATTTTTGGTATGAATTATAAGGGTCTTTAGATAAGGGTTTTAGGGGCATAAAGTCACGCTAAAATTCTGCAGTTTTGGTTAAAATGAAATCGTAAATTGTAATGTGTCATTGAAGTGGTTAAGGTTGGGCATGGTGTCCGGTTGACCCATGGTGGTTAATCAAACCCTTAGACATCCATCATATGATTGTTGCATGTGCTTAAGCTTTTGGCTTAGTAGCGTGTAACACGTGTTGTTTTGATTGTTTAGTTTTGTGCAAAGGATTTGGAATTGCTTGAGCATTCAGGTGAGTTTCATAGTCTCATATTTTTACATTGTTTTAAACTTGGGATGGAAATGATGCTAGTATGAAAATGCTTTGATTACTGTGATAATGTGTTTAGAGTGATGCATGGACTGTATGTGGCTATTATATGTTATGTGCTACATGTTCGGGATATGGTACACTCCAAGGCTTTGTGATCAAATGGAGTGGGTTTTGTGGTACACTCCAGGGCTTTGTGATCAAATGGAGTGGGTTTTGTGGTACACTCTAGGGCTTTGTGATCAAATGGAGTGGGTTATGCGAAAGAGACGTCTCGTAGATTGTGTAACACCCCCAAATAGGGTCGCAGCGGAATAAGGGTCCGGGGCGTGTTACTTCTCAGATCAATAACACAAGATAATATAAGAACGACCAAAAAGTCATTTAAAACTGATACATTGGATTTAATAAAGTATGTGTTACAAAAGCCCGAAGCTTTACTTGTTTACTTGTTATTATTACAAAGATTTCCAGCCCATAACAGATATACAAAATGTAATGCGACTAAATCTTTAATGCATGACTTCAAAATATAACCAATTGTACTCTTCGCAACTCGTGCTTAATGACTCTGAAAAACAATGCATTTTAAAAACGTCAACATAAGTTGTGAAATTTCATAGGTTTATGTTAAATGTATAGCAGGACCGCAGACTTCCATGATAATGCAACAGATGCAGACATCACAAAATGCAATTACGTTTGCCTAAGCTCATGACACCGAAGCTCGACATAATTGAATACAATATATAAATATTGCCTACATTGCCCGTGATGATGTTCAACCCATAACATCCAGTATCCGACATGATATACGTTCGTTTCCAGTGATAGCTAGTCACCCGAACGGGGAGGTCAATCCCAAATAGATCTATCTACAATCATTCACTTTCCAGTAATTGACAGTTCATGATTCATGGGCATAGTGGGTTATCGCTACTTAGGCAAAACGTAATCATAATAAAATGTACACTTGCGTCCAATTTGTAAAACATGCATATGTTTCTCACCCCAAAAACTTGTAAATTAATAATTGTAAAATATGGGGCTATGAAAATACTTGTAGGTGTAGTAAACTGATAAAACAACAATATCCCCATGTAAAAACGAGTCACGCTAAACGACCGTGTGCAACCTAGTTAATATAGGTCGAATCAGTATTCAAGTACGTTGGTTTACAACAAACTGTATATAATCCTATATAGTTATCATCGTACTATCGTTCGGGCTATCATAATTTAAGAGGTCATGACATGACGTACGAGGAGTTAGGACACTTTAAATCGTAAATCCAACAACTCGTCAATACGCTATCCGAAGAAGCCTCATTATGAAATTCCCTAGTAATATAGCACTTACGATATTAATACTAAGAACTGAGTATAATCTATATAGCGTGATTTCTCCATCTATTGGTTTAAGTGATATCGTAATTATAATGTAAAAATCGTTTTTAATTTTCGCACTTTAGTAAAAATGGACATATCGTTGTCGTGTTAAGCCCCGTTTCTCGCGTTTCTGGTATGCTCAACGCTTTCGGTATTAAGAGATCCATTTGTTTTTAAGTGATCATAATATCACTTCTTAGGTTTTTGAGATTCTGTGATGTATAGTGGTTTTTACTGGTTCTTATCAGCTTATATAATCATTTTTATACTTTTTAAAGTTATACGTACGTTAACCCGTTTTTGTCGTTCTTATTCGTTATAGCTCCGTTTTTTGCGTTTTTTCGAACACGTTCTGTAATTTAAAGTTTTATCATATTATTGATGTTTAAAAAATTATAAGTTTCTGCCATGATTTTGTAACTTTTTTATAAAATGTGTTTTTAAAGTATTTAGCGTCGTATACTTGTAACTTGCGTATCTTCTTCGGTTATAAATCAGATTTCGAGTTTCTTATCATTTTGGAATCCTCATGCCCGATGTACTTTCTTTATAAAAACAATAAATATGGTGCTTTCAAAATCGATCCAAACAGAAAGTTTGAAGGTTTTGTGATTTAGACATGTATTATGCATGATTTTTGTACTCATTTTGATTCAACACGTAGTTCAACGACTTTACAGCATTTTTATCTTATGTTCTTACATATATTAACATTCATTAGTTCTATACTTGGCTAATGTAGTCAAAGATAACAGATTAACATGTTATTTTACCATTTTATTTGTATTTATTAAGTAATCTTTTAAAACCCGAATTTGTTATAAACATGTTATACTTACCAAGTTGTGTACAAGAGTGTATACTACCTTTCTAACATCATATTAACATTCATAGACATTAATAAGTGTACAAATAATTATCTATGTTAAAATCCATTTCACATATTCAAAAAGTACCTAGATGGTGATTTAATCTAAGTAAAGCCATATGAACACATAAAATATTAAATATGTATAGATTAAGCTGTTGATAACTTGTGTGGATGAGTAGAGGTCAAGAATATACAATCGACGGACCCTTGGTGCTAATATTAACACATTGGCTTTTTGCTAAAATATTAGTGAAACCTTAATTGTTCTCAAGTTACCCTTATTTGCTTTTCTTATTCCTTGCTTGCAAATGGTGAACCAACCTTAATAAACACTTTTAAGGTTCTTAGGAAGGTGTGTGTTAATGCTTGTATAAATGACTTAGAAAATTCATGCTATGGATTTGATTTTGTAAGGTTTTTGAGCGTGGGTTGATTTATGAGAGCAGAGAGGATTTTGTGATTTTTAGCAAGGAAAATGAAGAGAATGGCCTTCTTAGCTCACCTTTGCATGGCCATATATATACTACTAGAAGATATTTGTGTTCTTGTTGGTTCTTGCAAGTGCAAGCTTGATTAAAGATGACTAGAAAAAGATAAGCTTATTTAGGGATTAATCTTGTCTAGTCATGATACAGTTGATAAAGATGCATGTATAAAGCTATTTGTGAAGTTCTTGGTCTCATCTTGGCATTATCTAGTCATAATACATGGAAATATCTGTTATGTATACGTTAGATATGTTATTTGATCATTATAATATAATGTATACTTGCATTATATGAAGTATAATGTAGTATAGACTTGGAAAAATGTATAACTTGTACATTGTAAGTTATGATTTGAATTCCTTCATAATGAATATGTATAAAGTGATAAATACTTGAAGTTTTAAATAAACTTTAAGTATTGGGTATAATTTTGGGTATTTGATGAAGCGTAGATAAGTTAACGTGCTTCCGGGAAGGCTTAAACGTACTTTATCGCGAAACGTAAACACTTAACGTAACCAATAAAAATAAAATGTGCAATGATAATAATTATCCTCTAAATAATCATATAACACTTGCTTGATGTAAACATTTAATTGTTTAATGCCCGTTTACATTGAATGATCATTTTTAGTTTACGCGATTTAACTTAACGTTTACAGTTTAAGAGAAAACGCGTAAAACCCTAAAAATAAATTGTGCATTACATAATGTCGTACAATGACCTAAAACATGAGGTGTTATAGTCTTCCCCCGTTAAATGAGCCTTGTCCTCAAGGCTTATCACACGGCACTTGACGACGGTGCAGTCTTGGTGAAGAGGTGTGGATATTTCTTCCTGAATTGATCTTCACGTTCCCATGTAAACTCAGGACCCCGCCTAGAGTTCCATCGAACCTTGACAATTGGGACACGGCTTTGCCTCAATTGTTTGACTTCGCGATCCATGATCTCTACAGGCTCTTCAACAAAATGAAGCTTGTCATCTACTTGCAGTCCTTCCAACGGAACGACTAATGGATCATCAGAATAACATTTCTTCAAGTTGGATACATGAAACGTATTGTGGACCCTGCTCAGCTCTTGAGGAAGCTCAAGCTTATAAGCAACGGCTCTAACCTTTTTCAACACTTTGAAAGGTCCGACATATCTGGGGTTTAACTTCCCCCGTTTGCCAAAACGTACGACCCCTTTCCAAGGCGAAACCTTTAGCATAACTTTATCTCCAACTTGAAACTCCATCGGTTTACGCTTTAAATCAGCGTAGCTCTTTTGTCGATCGCGAGCGGTTTGAATCCTTTGTTTAATCTGGTTCATGGTGATCTCATTCTTCGACATCAAGTAAGTTTTAATGTTATGCTTTATGTTATTGATCATTCATATTATGATTACATGTTTTTTGAGACAATTAATTAACATGTGGCATCCGAGCATGGTTTAAATGCATGAATCATAATATTAACGATTATTATAATCGGTCATTGCCAATTCTGTTTCATTAAGAGTTGCCTAAACAAAAATGATTTGTTTTGATGTTTTGGAATAAATATTTTAATGGATCAAATCTGTCATAGCACTTATTCCCCATCCTCAACCGGAACTAATTTCATATATCTATAAGTACATTATTTTTACGTACATCATATATTACATTATTTATGTTGTAAATTCGTATATATCTTTTTGGGCCTTCTTCTATGTATCGCGTCATTGTTTATGGTGGTGGCATATGTGGATGCTTACACACCCGTGAATAATTTTCTAGCACAACGTCTCTCTGAATAACTTTATGAGAATTATATGATTAATTGTTTTCAAGTTAAATTGTTTTAATGAATATCCTAAAGTCTAAAAAGATAAAAATTGTTTTACTCATTATATTAAGAGTATATTCTGACCAAGGTTAGTTGTGTATATATTTCATGAATTTTGTTTCAATGAATTTATTTTATGCTGGTCACCTTGACGTAATTGCATATAATATTAATTGGAATTATATAGTGTCATTAACTATCCAATCTTTTTTTTAATCTCACAATATCAAAAGTACATTCTACATTGAATATTACACGTAAATAAACTTGGCAATAACAATGATTCTAAATTACGGGTGTGATAGTTATTTTACGTCACGTAGAAGTCCAATCTTTGGTTATGTTTTGTTCAAAAGAAAGTATTGTTAGTGCAAATATTGCGATATTTAATCTATACGATCTCTTTATGTTTTGGTGATGACAAACATGTAACTTGTATTACGTAACGTAAAGTGCGCAAGTTACTCGTAATCACAAATCATCAATGCATACATGCATCTACATCTCTCGACGTCTCAAGTCTACATCAACACCGACATTTGTTTGCACCCGACGTAAATCACGTAAGGTATGTACAAACAACATTAAACTTGTAGGATGATCAAAGAAATAAGTTTTTGTCTTAAAACTTTATATTTTTATAAATATAACAAAACAATTTCTCAAAAATTATTTAGACAAATTATTTTTGAATTATAAAGAAATGTTTTATGTGGTAATAATTTCAAATTTCAAATATGGTCTTTCCCCCTAAAACAAGTCAGATTTTCACCAGATTTCACATTTACCACAAAAAGACAAAAACAGGAGCGTCTGTCGGGGCGGTCTCTTAAATATGTCGGGTGGCCCCTTAAATCTCGGCGGCCTCCTAATATATTTGGGATCACCGTTTCCTGACAGACAGTTTTTAAGCTTCTAGAATAGTGGGTCACATTCCAACATATTTTTACCAAACCCTTTTTGCATGAATTTCTTTTAAGTTCTTTTCTCTCTAGATATCACTAATCTCTCTAAACCTTTGATCTATGTAACGTGTTTAATCTTGTTTAAATGTGATCCAAATCTTCTAATCCTTCATTCTTCCTCAGTGCAAGAGAAGAATTTCGTTATCGTCATGATACGAAGTTATTTATCTAGTTAGTTCAATTTGTAATAATTATGTTAATATAGATCAGATGACATGTCTTCTAATCTTTAGTAGGTGTAGTTCGATGCGTGTGTATTTTTAGAAGGGTTGATTGGGGGTTGGTTAGTATTTTGGGCCTTAAAATTACATTAGTGTATTGTAGATTGATTTAGCTAAATATTAGACTCGACATCTAGCTTAGTGTCGCAAAATAATGTAAGCGACATGGTTTATATGTTTAGGCCATAAAACACAAGGTTTGTTATGTTGGGCCATAAAACGTAACGGGTTTGGTTATACCTGAAGAAGAACTCGACATCTAGCTTAGTGTTAGAAAATAATGTAAGCAACTTGTATGGTTTTCTCCGCCGATGTAAGGAGTTGTTGACAATGTGAAGTAACTCCTAGAGTTGGGTACTCAGGGAGTGGAGTAGGGCGAATAGGAGCTTCGTGACGGAACCACTATAAATCATCATGGCTGGTTTGCATTTCCTTTCACTTATCTCTTTACGCCTTTATTTACATTTATCGCTTTACTTTTATATTTGCATTGTGTTCATGATTGTGTGGATAGGTGCGCATATTGTGTTAATTGTGATTGTGTAGTACTTTGTAGTTAATATTGTGGTTGTGCTTGTATTGTTTATATATGTATGATTGTTGTTGTTTATCGTCATTATTATATTACGTCTAACTGTGCGATTTGAGACAAACAAGTGTTATGTTTGGAAATGAAATGTATTCGCCCCACTTTAGGGTTTCCGCACAATTGGTATCAGAAGATAGGGTCGTTATAGTTTTCAAACAATGGATTTTAAATAGAGGACGATCATGTATCAAATTACCCATGAAGGGGGATTAAATCGGTAAAGTGATTTGGTTGATTGATTCGTTTAGTTTTGGTGTTAAATTTTCCTGTTATAATAGCTTGTCTAATATTATTCTATCAAAAGCTTGTAAGTGTAAAATACGTCTTTGTAAGTATTGGAGTAAATTGAATGTCAAAAACAAGTGTTTTTTGTGTCTGGAACAACTACATGAGGTCTTACCGTCAACCTACATTAAGTTACAAAATTTTTTATTAAAAAAAGTGTTTTTGGGGTCTTTCGGTTGCGGTCACCTAAAATGATCGGGCCGGCCCCCTAATATTATCTGGGTGCCGTCACTTTTACGGGGACCGTTAGTTGGTTTCTAGCAAGAATTCGACGAACTTCTATAATAATACATATTAAATATCAACCGTAATACGTTAGAAGTCGTGCCACTACTAATTTAAAGCTATCTCGAAGGTCTACTCTTATTTAAAAATACTTCCAAGTCCTCTTTTGAACGTAAATAAGTCAGAAATGAAAAATACGCAATTGTGGTCATAAATTTGACTTCCCGTCTTTACACGTAAAACTTGTATTTTATATTATACATTTGAGTCGAGTATTTTTAGTGTTGTATCTTGAGAAATAATATATTTTTCCTTTCATATTATTGATCATAGTTATTATTCAAATGGGAGGAACTATATTATTTTCATATCAATTCAAGCTAAGTATATTCGTTATATCTAATTCCAAAACAACGATGTAATATTCCCCCTTATGGTATGCTATCTGATTATGTGTTTTCTTTTGTTCAAATTGGTTATAGGGAAAATAATATTAATAAGTAATCATTATATTTGTAATTGGATTATTATTATATCTAAAACTTCATGGCCATGTATTTTGCTCGGTTTTCGGATTATGACATAATAGAAATTCGCTAGATTTCTTGCGTTAATTGCAATTTTTTGTGCATTGCATATAGACATAGCATCACTAATATTTACAAGTGTTACATAAACATCTTGTAGATTTTTTTAGTGTAGTAACACCATTTAGATTGAGAGTTCATATAGTTTGTTAAGTGTGTGGAAATAGTATTGTCAGTAAGATCACACGTTACAAACCGTCTCCAAAATATTTTCCAAATCGTTAACTCTTCTTTCCAACAGATGTATCAATTTTTTATAGTCTAGCCTTGTTTGACTTAGGTTGGTTAAACAAAATATAGTTTGTTTTAATAACATAGTATTTATGTAAAGTAAAAATATATTTTTAAAGCTTTGCTTTGTGCATTTGGGGGGGGCATTTTTCATGTCTAAGCACACACATATTTATATTCTTTTTATAAACATATACTCCCTCCGTCCCAATTTACTTGTCCCTATTTGACTTTTTGGGTCTTTCTTTATCAACTTTGACCTTAAATAATTTTGTTTGTGTTATTTAGTATATGATGCAAAAATATGAATGGATTGAGTTTTAATTGTATATTACCATTGGTATAATTTTCATCAGTTATTATATAACACTCAAAAAAATTATTTAGGGTCAAAAGTTGATAAGGAAAGACCCACAAAGTCAAACAAGGACAAATAAATTGGGACAGAGGGAGTAGGATTTTACTAAAGATGTGTGTTGTATAAAAATGGTTAGAAAAACCATTTATTTACTCACAAGATGTCAAAAACTATTCATACTATGTGTAACAACAAATAGTTTTTTAGCACAAGCAAAATATATGACAATCTTGAAGAAATTAACTTGTCATTATTCATCAACCTCACCTTACAAGTAGTCTTAAGATTAATGGAACACACTATGAAAATCTTTATTTGTTTTTCTTTTTAAAAGAGTGTTCGTGGGTCAAGAAGATTTAGTATATATATCGATTCATTTATTTCAAATTATGACTGATATTTTTATCGATTATAATTGACAAGTTTTATGTATTGACAAGTAATTCGGGTTCTTATTTGTCTAGCTTTAATGATTATATCAAATGTAACAGAGATATTATCTTAAACCTAGATACTCGCAATAACACGTAATTGATATAAATATAATGACATCCTTTTCAAGTCGATAAGAATATGGCATAGGATCATAAATCAAACTTGTGTAATTTGATGTAATATTGAGTATACTTGCTTTAATGTTGTGTTTCAAATATTTGGCAAATATATGCATAAAATACACAATGAAGTAGGATTGACGACTCTGAATATTTTATCCTACAAATATTCAAGTAATTTACCTTGCAATGCATTTGGTAAAGTCGTCATTTCCAAAAAGCCAAACATGAGCAAACGTACAACATATGTAACTTTATCAATTAATTCAAATAAGCACAACTCATAGCTTCAAATTCTTTATCATCAAAAAACTTTCTCTTAATTTCCATAAATAGCTACTATTTTTATTAACCAAATGAGAACCATTTAACCATCCTATGGTAAGGACTATGGAATAATTGACCATAGTCCATAAATACCATTATCGTGTTTTTTTGTCAATTAAGTGATCGTAAGAGGAATTCGAATATGAAGATGATGAGTTTTCGAACGAGAATCCCAATCTATCATTCATCTAATGACAAAATTAGATATATGAACAAGAATCGAGACTAGGATTTATCTAGATCACAAAAATATCAATCAAATGACCATAGATATTTTTCCATGTCTACATGTTTAACCATCCTCAGTTATTACATGAAATCACAAAGACGATTGCAAGACAATAAGATTAGTCATCGAATTGCAATTCACACTTGCAATAAAGATGTTTCATTGAGTCTAAAGTGTTCAAATGTTGTGTTATTAGCTATGGTCAAATTATACATGCTAAACTTAACACACTCTAAGTAGGATTGATGACTTATGAATTTCCATCGAGAAACTCATAAGTACTTCAACTTGATAAGCAAGTCTTGGATGTCATTTCTGAAAACTCAAACCAAGAACCCTTATAACTTATATAAGCTTCATCCTATAACCTAATTTCAACAACCCATCTCCCAAATAGTGGGAAAATGATCCTTGCCCAAATTTGGCACCTCCACGGATCGATGGATCCTTCGTCTTAGATTCATCTTCGGTTTAGGTAAATCCGCCCTATGGCATTAGATTTAAGACATCTTCCTCTTGTGAATCTCTTGCTTAAAAGTCCAACATACATGTAACTAACCTTTAGTATATCATCATTATTTATACAAAGAAACATTCACAAGATCTATTAAGGGAAATAACCTTAATTGGACTCCTTTTATAAAAAGACATGCAAAGGCGCATTCTTTGAATACTCTCATTATAGAGCATTACACATTGTCACTCTTAAGCATACTCCTAGATCCTAGATGACTCATTGTCTCTTATACCTATAACAACTTGCTTACTCTCTCATTTAATCTTAGAATTCCACACATCTTGATTAGGATTATGCGAACTGGAATTAAAGCATGTTAGTTGTGTCATGTTAGGCCCTCTATTAAAAGATAATACATATTGATCATTTGCTACCCCTTAATTGGAAAATATAAGATTTTGATTTTGTCTAACATGAGATGGACTAACTAGAGAAATCCTATTGCCACTAAAAATTAAATTTGACCTAATGGATTGAATGCTTTGAGAGTTGGTTGGGTTCGTGTATCACTGTAAAAATATCGTTGTTTTGCATGAATGAGCACCACTAGTGTAGTCTCATTTTTATTCTTTATATTTGAATTAATATGGCTCTTTCTACAATATGCCTAATGATAGTCTACAGCGATAGAATCTGTTTCATTAGGAGATGACACTAAGCACCGTAGAAATTAGGTTTTTCCCTTAGTCCAATCTTGAAATACTTGCATATAAACATATGTGCTTTGAAGTTTCAGATGATAACTTGCTCCCAATGTATGCATTTATATGCTTCATGTTTTTCTTAAGCTCACGTTTATTTGCTTTGGTATTGAAGGCATGTTGTTGTAAAAGCGTTTGGCCTTTTTCTAGCAATTTAGATAAAATATCTCTTAATTTATCTAAATAACACATACTCCTAAGTGCTAAATGCTAACATGTTCTTACATGATGATTGCATTTAAAATTATCACATTTTTTATGCGTCATTTTACATGACTTACGTATTAATTGTGCACCTACACTATGTTAGTTTAGGTATGAAATTCATTTTTAAAATGTCAATGTCTTACACTTTAATCTTGTGATTATTGTGTTGATGCATGACTTAGATAAAATTGCTATGCCTTCATATTATATATCTTATGCATCTAGGTATATATTTCCTCACACTAGAATATTTCTCTTCGCGTCCGTGTCACAAATCTAAAAAGTCAAAAGAGTCATAAAATGGTTTTATATCTCTTTGAGTCTTCACTCACACATTCCCTTAATCATCATCTTGCTTTCTTCCAAATAATCCACTCTTTGTCACGGAAAGGTTAGATGTAAATCTAATACCCTTCCTAGTAGGTTTGACAACTTAAATATTTCATCCGAAATATTCAAGTATCTTTAACTTGCAATCGCAAATGTTAAAGGTCATATCCGAAAATCCCTATTCAAGCCTTATAACAACATTAGGTTAAAAAACGCTCTCCATTCCTCTTCGTCGGAAAACAATTCTATCTCTTTAGACAAAAACATTTCTTTCTCTCTGACGAAAATACATTCTTTCTCTTTGATGAAACATTCTTTCTCTTTGACGAAAACACTCTTTGTCTTTCGATCACACCGCTTTCTTCTCACTCAACCATGCCTCTTCAACCTTAGAGATGGCTAATCTCTTTCCTCCACTATTTCTACTACCACCTTTAAGACAACCGTATACCTCGTCGTGTGATTGTTCTATGAACATTCGCAATGCTCGAGAAGAGCTACATAACTTTGTGAGTGTAGTTCATCGTACGTTAACTCCATCCTGGCTTGAAATTGTCAAGCTCATCGCCCCATCTTCGTTTGTTTTCTTCTTTTTATTATTTTTATTTATTATTATTATTATTTGAGTTGTAACAAATACACACCGAAAGATACGTCTACCATTCCTTCAGGATAATGTCCAAAAGGAAACTTCTCCATATCGAAAAAGGTTGCGTCTGTAGATAACATCGTCGAAATACTTTCTTTTTACACCTCAACCAATCCCGCGAATCATCAAATTGTCTTTCGTATAGGTATAGTATTGATGGGATCACATTCCATAAAGCCTTCTTTCTTTCTACTAAACTAGTCTCGATTCTTTGTCCATTTTCTATTCCATGAGTCGTGACAAAATTAACTACTTCATCCGAAGTACTTTAAGTATGGTAATTAGGCGAAATGACAAATTAAAATGTACTCCTCTCAAAAATAATCGTCAATGTCCTTAACTCCTCTCTAGTTGGCGGGTCGGCGGCCCCCCCCCACCCTCCAGACCTATTCTGGCGGCCCTCGGTTATTCTGGGCACCGGCAGCAGCTTGTAATTATACCATTTATTTTTTGTTACAAATCTTCATCTCTTCTACTACAGTGATGTTACACCAACCAAAACCTATTACCCTAATATCTCTATAGATCAATGGGTCATCCTCATATCCCAATTCTCATAAGCATCATTGCTTATATTGTCAATAGTCAAGTGAATTTCATCATGAAATGCGTCTCATTCTCAAACACAATCCTTACAATCGTCATACTCACAAATCCCCTCACATCTTGGTCCTCACTTCTCGTAAACGTCTTTTCTCACATCAAATGGCCTTTTTACTTCTAAGGTTCTTCTCTCTTTCAAGAGTCCTCTCACTTCTAATAGTCTTCTCACTTCTGACAGTCACTTCACCTCTAATAGCCTTTTTGCTTCTAACATTGTCCCTCTCACTCCTAAATGTTCCTTTGTCACTTCTAATAAGTCTTCTCACCTCTAACGTTTCTTCTCACTTCTAAACGTTTCTTCTCTCTTCTAATAGTCTTGTTACTATTAAAATTCCTCCTATATCCCTTGACAACTTAATTATTTCATCCAAAATATTTAAGTAATTTGCAGAAAATGCAGTTACTCCATTCGTAAAACTTTCCATTTTCTTGATAGTGAAGAACTATAAAGAAGATATTCATTCTTATATATTATTGAGTCACAACATTGTTGAGTCCTCATTATTCTTCCACCCTGAAAGAAATAATAATTTCATATCCACCTTTGTTTCTCAACATTGTCAACCAACAAAACACCAAGCCAAACCTTTGAATTCCCAATCATCACGTTTGTCAGATTGGGTCATATGCACATCAAATTGTTAGTGTAAATGTTTTATCATTCTTTTCTATCAAACCTCTCTGTCACATGTTCCTTCTTTAGTATCGCTCATCCTTTACCCATTTTTGGCTCTATGAAATCATTTTCATTCAATCCAAGAGGCACATCGTCTCCATCCTCGTCTGATTTTCTTTTTTTTATTGTGAATATATCAGTTTATATCTATATATATTATATATATATATTTATTTTAATATATTTATTTATACTTATTACTTTTTTTGACATATTTTGCCAAGATATTAAGTGTCATTTGTCTACTTTTAAAAGGTCATTCTTATAATATTTTTATGACAATCAATAAACAAATCTCATTCTCGTTTATTAAAAGTCGGTATAATCTTTATCTGTAAAACATACGTCTTGAGTCCTATTTAAATTATATACATTTAGTTTGTTGTTTTTAAAATAATGTTGGCCATGTGTACTGCTTTCTAACTTCTTTTAAGTGTCATACTTTAGAATACTAACACCTAAAATGCATGTCGTCAAACTTTAGTCCTTAAACATATGTCTCGAGTCTTTTTATTTTATAAGTTAGGTTGTTGATATTAAAATAATGATTTCATCTATCTAGTTTCTAATTCTCTTTCAAAGTATCATACTTTAGAACACTAACATCTAAAAGTGCATGTCTAGTTCCCTGCTAATGTCTTGCTATATATATATATATATATATATATATATGTGTGTGTGTGTGTGTGTGTGTGTGTGTGTGTGTGTGTGTGTGTGTGTGTGCGCGCACTTGCCTACTAACTTTGTTTTGTAGCACGCATTTATATCTTGATTCCTTGGTGCCCCAAACAAGGGGGAGCATACACCGAGGAGGAGCACTTACAAGCGTCCTACTCATTTAAATTGCATTCATCAAACGTCTTGAGTTTCGATGGTAATTTATTTGATCTATGGATCTGCTAAAGTCACTATGCAAGGAATGTAATTATCATGGGGTGCAATGAGCAAGGGGGAGCTCGAAGATATATGAGTAAATAACGTGGATTTGGTTAAACTGTGATGATAGAATACTTCATTGGGATGATGCAAGCTTACCTTTATAGGAAGATAGGATATGGGATTGTCAAATACAATGAAGGGTTCATCCATACTCTACATACTTCACATCCTCCACTTTAAAACCATCTTCAACCTTGAGGTCTTCTTCTTCTTCTTCTTCTTCTCAACTTAGATACTTAAAGCACCTACATTCTTCTCATTCATTCAAACTATATACATGGAGCACCTACCTTCTTCTCATTCCTTCAAACTATATACTCTAAGCACCTACCTTCTTCTAATTCCTCCAACCTATATACCCGGAACACTTACCTTCTTCTCATACCTCCAACGTATATGCTCCTACCTATGTCCGAGAAACACCTTTTTGTTTCGACAAAAGGGGGAGAAAGAGTGTAAACGAGTAACTTTTAAACTTTACTATGTGTTATAGTTTACATATTTTGTCATCATCAAAAAGGGGGAGATTGTTAGTGCAAATATTACGATATTTAATCTATACGGTCTCTTTATGTTTTTGTGATGAGAAACATTTAACTTGTAATACGCAACGTAAAGTGCGCAAGTTACTCGTAATCATAAATCATTAATACATACATGGATCAACATTTATCGACGTCTCAAGTCGGCATCAACATGGACATTTGTTCACACCCGAAGTAAATCACATAAGGTATGTACAAACAAACATTAAACTTGTAGGATGGTCAAAGAAATAAGTTTTTGTCTTAAACATTATATTTTTACAAATGTAATAAAACTTTTCTATAAAAATAAAATTATACAAAACATTTTTATAAATAAGGAAATGTTTTATTATTTAAAATCTGGTTTCCCTCCCTTACAAAGGACAAAAATGTACCAGATAAATATTTTACCACAAAAAGACAAAAATAAGAGCGTTTGTCGGGGCGACCCTCTTAAATATATGGAGCCCCCCTTAAATACACGGCGGGCCTTTAATATATCTGGGACCGCCGTTTCATGACAGATAGATTTTCAGCCCTTATAAATAGTGGCTCATTTCCAACTATTTCAAGAACCTTTTGCACATATTTCTTTTAGTTCTTTCTCTCTCTAGATCTCACTAAATCTCTCTAAATTCTTTGATCATTAACTTGTTTAAATGTGATCCAATCTTCTATCCTTTCCTTCTTCCCTCAAGTGCAAGAGAAGAACTTTCGTCATCGTCAAGATACGAAGTTATGTAGTCTAGTTGATCCATTTGTAACATCTGTTACATATAGATCGAGTCCATGTATTCCAATCTTTGATAGTGTGTAGATCCGAATGGAGTATATATTCAGAAGGGTTGATTGTGTGTTGGTTAGTATTTTAGGCCTCAAAATACATTGGTGAAGTAGTAGATTGGTTCTAGCTAAGATTAGGACTCGAAATTTAGCTTAGTGTCCGAAAATAATGTAAGCGACGTGATTTATGTGTTTAGGCCATAAAACACAAGTTTTGTTATGTTGGGCCATAAAACATACCGGGTTTGGTTGTACCCGAAGAAGAATTAGACATCTAGCTTTGTGTCGGAAAATAATGTAAGCAACGTTATAAGGTTTTCTCCGCCGAAAGGGAGCTTGTTGATTAGTGAAGTAACTCTCGAGTTGGATACTCGGGGAGTGGAGTAGGGCGAAGGGGAGCTTCATGACAGAACCACTATAAATTACCGTGTCTGGTTTGCATTTTCTTTTACCTTTCGCTTTATTTATTTCTTTACATTTATCTCTTTACTTTTATACTTGCATTGTGATCATGATTGTGTGGATTGTTGTGTATATCATGTTATGTATGGTTGTATAGTTCTTTGTAGTAAGTATTATGAGTGTGGCTGTATTGTTAGATTATGTATTAGTAATTGTACATCTATAACCAACACTTCTCATATTGCGTCAAACTTGATTGGTGATTTAATACAAAAGATTTAAAGTTTTTAATTTGAAACGTATTCACCCCCCCCCCCCCCTCTACGGTTTCCACAGAATCAAGTACCTGGTCATAGATGATACTATCGATACTGCACTAAAATCAGGCACGATCAGTTGTGAGGCTTAGAAAAGTTTAAAATCAAAGAAGGAGATAAATTCGGTAAGGCTGGAACTTAATAATTTGCCCCGCCATGATAGGGACGGCCATAGCCTTAAACGAACCTGTTTAAATTCATCACGGCCTCTTGTAATCAATATCAATATCACAACACCTGCCATCATGTATCCATCTAGAAATGTGAACAGCCAAAATATCCTATAATATTGTAGTCTATACTAAGAGGGATGCCGAGTGGTGACAAAAGACTGACCAATTATCTTTAAACAATAAGCCGCGAACAACACCACCAATCGTGTCTGTCAGATTAGTAATTACCGGCATCAATATAAAATCAAGGCGCAAAATATTGTTACAAATAGCAAAAAGAAAACAATAGATTAACAATATGTCAAGCTTACACTTAACTTCGTAGCCGCTGATTTTCATGTGACTTCATTACCCGACTTCAGTTAGCTAATGCCTCCCATGACTTGCAACTGGGTGTTTCTGTAGAATCGATTGTACATATTACCCTGAAATCTTCCAAAAGAACATTCAAGTCGTAAGAGCAGTCGATTCTGCGGAAACACCGAACAACATGGCATGAACCTTGTCTCGTGCTAGCAAAGTTCTTTCTGTAGAGTCACGTGTAAGGTTTCTATAGAATAAGTTGTTATGCTCAAACACTGTCATTACAACCCAAGCACAAAACGCCTTTAAATTTACAAAGTTTTTAGCGTAGCTGGGAAAGTGAAATAAACACACATAAGACTGAGGCTCAGTTAAGTAAGGTATCAACACTGTATGGTTCGATAATTATGGCTGCACGTACTTCATGCTGCCCTGTCAACATATAACGCATCATATTTGTATGTAAACCTCTTTTAATTCATCATTGACTTACTGTAAAAAAGACATGTGATTTGGCTTCAAAAATTATAGATTGCCCTGCCAACACATAGTATAAAAACAGTAACTTCTATTAGACAGAAGGCGACAACGTTTGTTGAAACTTAGTGTAGGAACAAACTTATATATGAAACATCTAAGAGACCAACTAATGCATCACCAATGGTAAACGTCTACGTGCACAAAAGACATGAGTGACACACCAGCTAGCCTAAGAGACGGTTCATGAACATGTTATATTGGCTGCAAAGTTGGGAAAACCACTATGACTGCATTAGTATAAACACCCCATCAAGATATAGACTCCCTCGCATTATGTATAGCATATCGTGGCTGTAACAACAATACAGAAACAATAAATGCAGCTGCAATAAACGTAAGGTGTATAAGCCAGAAAGAAGAGCATGCTTCAGAAGTCACAATTTAAGAATAATGTTTAAAAAAAGGTTACATAACCCGGGTCTCTTTCTCTCTTTCTAGAGAATACATAGTCTTCATTGTGGAAAACGTAGAGAGGGGGAGGGGTGAATACGTTTCCATTTAAAGTCTTAAAACTATTTATATCAAATACCCGATCAAGCTTGACGTAATATGAAAAGTACTAATTATTTAGAAAGCATAGAATGAAACAAGTTCATAACACAATCATAAACATAACATAGACAAAAATATAATTAACAAGCCACAACACAAGCATAAGTATAATATAAAGAGAAATCGATATGTAAGAGAGAATGCAAACCGGACACAATGATTTATAGTGGTTCAGTCACGGAGCTCCTCTTCGCCCTACTCCACTCCCCGTGTACCCAACTTGAGAGTTATTTCACTAGATCAACAAGCTCCTTTCTCGGCGGAGAAAACCTTACACATCGTCGCCTACACTTTTTTTAGTACAAAGCTAAAAACCGAGTCCTTGGTCAAGGTACAACCAACCCAACGTCACTTACCTTTATCCGGTACAAAGCTAAATACTGGGTTCTTACACACCGGGTAGAACCAACCCAAAGTTGTTATGTTTTATGGTCGAACATAACAAACCTTGTGTTTTATGGCACAAGCACATAAACCATCTAATATAGTTGGTGATACAAGATAATGTTACAAATGTGTTTACAATGATGATCCACGACAATGTGTCTAATGGATATGAATGAATAATCTAAATGAATTTCCATTGATGGGAAGTCTTCAAATGGATGAAGATGATGAGATCTCTAATCTTGTAGATCCTCATATGTATATGATTTGTAGTGGATGGAAATAGCAAGATCTCTAAGGCTTGCTTTGGTGGATCATCTTGGAAGTATGCTTACAACAAAATGAATGTTAGGGCATTATGATAATATGCAAATAAGAGTGATTAATGTTTGTGTTCCTATAGATCTAAATGAGTATGAGAACTAAAGAGAATGTGTGTGTAAAGGGATGAGAAAATGGTGAGATTTGGCTTGCTGTTTATAGGCAAATTCTTGCACTGTTCATGGTTCTCACGGTACCTTCCTAGAAGGGTACCAGCCAGTGTAAACCAATAGTACCGGCCTTTTACTATTCACCAGTTCAGGCGGTACCTTACTAGAAGGGTACCGGCCAGTGTAATCTAAGGGAACCAACACATACTTTTGCAAATCTGGATTTTCGATTATTTTATTATACTAAATCTTACTCAATCTAATAAGATCTCCAAATATTTTGTCAAGATTTGGAAAGATACTTGAAGATATCTAAGTGATGTCATGCATGAGGTAAATAACATTCTTTTTTATTTACTTAAATATAAAAGTAAACTTGTACATATAAAAATGTAAGTAACCTTTTGTAAAATAAAATGTCTAGTTGAGTGCTTGTCAAAATAAAATGTATTTTAGCAAATGTGCAAGAAAACTTTATTGCTAAAGAGACAATGAAGTTTGTTTACTTGTATAAATAAAATATATATTTAGGCATAAAATTTAGTGTAAAAATAAAAGTAATGCATTTGCATAAAAATACTTGTAAATGCAAAATGTGAAATGAGGTTTGATCATAATGCAACATAACAAACATGTATGAACATGTTTTGTGACGTGCGAGAATTCAAGACGTCGAGACGTGTTGATGAGTGTTGAGACAAAATATGATTACGAGTAACTTGTACATTTTACGTTATGTATTACAAGTTACGTGTTTGTCACCAACAAAACAAACGAGAATGTGTAGATTAAATATCGTAATATTTGCACTAACAATCTCCCCCTTTTTTATGATGATAATACATGTAAACATAATATATCATAAAAATGTAAAAGTTACTTGTATCCCCGTAATACCTTTACATTACCTTCTCCGTTTACACTCTTCTCCCCCTTTTGTCAAAACAAAAAGGGTGTGTCCTTGGAGTTAGACTTCATTTCTCCCCAAAAAGGCGAGCTTGCATCATCCCTAGTGAAGTTAAATGGTCTATTTTAACCCCTTATGTTGTTGCATCCCCTAGGTAATTGTCCTTGGTTTATAGCTGATCCATGGATCAAATTTGAAAGCTTAACCTACAAAAGTTTAGTTTCGTGCAACATATATAATAAAATATATGAGAACTATATGATGAAGAAGATGACATCTTCCTTTTGGTCGAAATGCAAAGGATTGTGGAAGAGTAAAAATAATGATGAATGCGTGCATGCTCTCCCTTGACGAGTCCTCTCCTGTGTTTGAGGCGTCAAGATACGATTAAAAAGCTACAAACAAAATTTAGTGCAAAACTAGATTCGTCCTTGGACGAGTAAAATATATACAATAAAGTGTATATAGGGATGCATTTTATAAATGCTCAACGGAAGCTCCCCCTTGCTCGAGGGCATCGAGTATGATCCTACAAAACTAAAAATTAGTGCAAAATAGCTTTTGTCCTTAGAAAAATATGTCATATACAACAAAGTGTATAGACGACCTAATATGATTGCTTGACGAATGCTCCCCTTTATTCGAGGGCGTCAAGATGAACCTACAAAAAGAAAAATAAATGATGCAAACTTCATCCTTGGATGAGTATGCCATATACCTAAAAAGGAATGATATGAAAATGCAAATTTCGTCCATAGACAAGAATGTCATACACACTAAAGTGTATATATGTATTTGAACCTACAAAAAAATAGTGCAATATATACTTCGTCTTTCGAGGAAGTCATATACAATAAGATGTATATATGATGCAAAATATAAATGATATAACCACATGCAACTCAAATTAGAGAATTGTGATCTATACCAAAACATCTTATGAGGTGTAGTCTTCTACTAAGAAGGACATACAACCATAAGAAAAAATGAGAATAAAAATGATTCTCAAAATAAACTCCTAGAAAAATAAATTAGAAGTAAGATAATGTCAAAAAGTATAATCCTACTACTTGTATCATCGTAGTTGGTTTTGGTGGCGAGGTTGTTAAAGGTTGCAAGGGTGTGTTTGAGAATGAGACGCATTTCATTATGAAATTCACTTGGCATATGAAAACATAGGCAACGATGCTTATGGGTGTTGGGTTGTGATTATGATGGAAAGTTTCATGGTGAATCTTTTTGTGAAGATAACTTGGTGGATGACACAAGTTTGATAGAATTAAAAAGGTTTATCTTTAAACCTTACCTTGTTGGTTTGATGAAGCACTTGAGGTGCTAGACATGATAACTTTATGAGTAATGAAATAGGTAGCGGAAGATGATGATGATAATGCAAGCAATTAACAATGTATGCTTATTAATAAAGTGGTGACGATAATTATGTATGTATGAGCATGTAATAAGAGATATGGATTAAAGTATGATAAATGTGCGAATGAGCACAAATTAACTTGATAAAAAATCGATCTTTATTGACCTACACAAATCCAAACGATTTAGTTTTAAGTCTAACACAAGGTAAAAGCAAGAATATAATTTTACTAGATGATAGTTCAAACAGTTATACCAACAAATACGAATAAGACTTGTTTACATATTATCACACGAATGACTTAACAAGTAGATACATAGATTGTCATATATACAAACAAAACACGTTCACAAATAGACACATAAATAGAAATACCCTTAGGACATATGTCGTAACTAGCTTAAAAATGTCATAATATTGGATAATTCTATGAGTTTTAGAAGGAATTAAATGCTAGATAAGTTAAAACCAACTATTGGGTAACCTTAATACAAGTTTAAATTACCTAATTAAAGTGTTGCATAAAAATTAACAACCCAAATCCAGCCTACCCCTGCTGTGGAACCGGCAAACCCGGTACCTTTTGCAGGAAGGTACCGTGCTTTGCTGCACAGGGTACCGAGTTCTACAAATGATAGCTTAAAATTCAAAAACGCAGCAAATGGATTCTAGGATAATTTTTCTTCCTAAAAAGTGATCAATATACTTTCCTAGATGAGGCAAGTATCTATTAGAGTGACCAAAGTAGTGAGAACCTATAATTCCTAGATAAACCAAATGCTCCCTTAATTTAATTTATAAATAATGTTAGGATATCAAAATAAGCCAAATAAGGTGCCTACGACCATAAATATCTGAGATTACACACATAACATCAAGTATTCAGAAACCACAATTATACAACAAACATAGTTTTAATCCAAGGTAATACCAAATAGTTTTAACCAAACACAAGCATAATGAAAAAGATGATTTAGATTAGTAAACCGATTGCACTAACAATGATGTGAAGGATATGTGTAAAAAGAAACAAATAGGCATGTGATCCAATGATGGTGTTTTAGATAATGAAGTTGTGATGAACTAGATTTAAAAGAAAATCCTAGACTTCTACATGTATACCAAAAATGCTTGACATAATATTAGTGCACAAGTACCAAAATAAATCAAGTAACAATGTCATATAAGGAGCAAGGTGAAAAGATCATGCAAACCATGTTTAAACATGTATAAATAATACCATCGTATGGATAGATTTAAGGAATGTCAACAAGAGATAAGAACATTCAAACATAGATATATCCATATCAAAATCATTATGTATTAAAATGACAAATTATGAGATCACATGAGACAACATATAAGAGATAAAATTACTTCAAATGTAAGAATCATGCAAGGTCGTGTTTAAGCTTTAACATTTAGTATCACAAATATAAGCATAAAGGCATTTAAAAACGAAACAAAACATTTCCTAAGGTTCACGCATTTGTTAATTAATCAAATAGTTATCAAACACCAAGATAACGTCAAGACAAATAATCGAACAAGAACATATAATCAACACATATATGTGCAATGCAAGATGTCATGAGAGACTAACTAAAGAAATATCGTATTTATTACTAGTATGGAAAATGTAGTATTAGTGTTGTTGGAGATGGAGAACAAGTGGGAGAACTAGTTGGAGAACTAGTGATTATAGTGTATTGACAAGTATAAAATGAAAATTTCAAAATGTGTAGATAATTTTAACGAAGTGTTTTTGAAATGCCCCTTTTTCAACATGACCAAAAATATTTAAAACTTTTGGCGTAAACGCCATAACCCAAATCTGACCTTTTGTTATTATTTTATAAATTGACAATAATATATTACAAATAATTCCTTGAGACTATTTTTACATAAGACTAGACTCAATTACCTTTATAACGGCGGGTGGCACAACTTCTAACTCCATACGGTTGATTTTATACAAAACTCCCAACATGACGCATTTTTTGCAAAACTTGTTGTACCGATTATATACATGGCTAAAATGACCGAAACTCGACTTCTATAACTCGATAGAACATCAAAACGTTCAGAATTTATTCATAAAATGTATACTTCCATATCAAATGCACACTTGGTCTAAATGAATCGCGAAATAGTTCTTTACAGGTTTTGTCAAACACTAGTTTTGACCCGTTTACCTATACTTTAACCATAATTATAACTTATTATTTTGACCCGCTTTAAAGTAGGCTTTTAAAACTATAACATGACATCATTACACTTCATTATTACTTTGAGTATTTCGGATGAAACATTCAAGTTGCCAATCCTATTTTGATGTGCCTAAATTTTATACCAATATTTGTCAAAACACATTAACTAACTTACTTAGTTCTTATTCTTAATTTATATTAAAAAAAAAGTTCTTATTCTTAATTAAGATCTTGAGATTATGCAAGATGTTGATATAACATATTCAAAGAAAAAGATATATGCGTATATGAGGTGCACGAGACCCAACATAAGCCCCGTTGTGAGAAAACATGAAATCGACAATCAAATGAGCAAATATGCCAAACAAGACATTTATATTACACAAACTAACAAACTTAACTACAAGACGTAAAGGGAATATAATACAAACCAAGGTGAAACAAGTCGACATATAACGTATCACATATCATTATACTTATATGACTTACCTAAGTATTTGCGGAAATACATTTTTGACTAAATTAGGAGTTATCCCAAACACTCTTTTTAAAACAATATTGATTAATAAATATTCTTTTAAAAGCCAAAATTGACAAACAAGCGAATGAAAGACATGATAAGGTAGACACATATATTTCACAAAAAAACAAGCTCAAATACAATTTGAAATAAGCATACGATCAAGATATATAAGCAATGCAAAGTAGAACAACTAATCATATAGCATACGAAAAATACTTTTCTTCCCTTTGCGTTAAATATAACGATGTATAACAAGCTTGATTAGTTTTCAAAATACTTTAATTTCAAAAGAGGATGTATCAATGTTCAAAGGATACCAACTTAAATTGCCTGACTTAAAAATTCGAGTTTCTATGTTAATACGAAACTTGATATTTTGGACACTCTGTAGTATTGTGAAAACTCGACTTACTTAAACTTTTAATCAGTACCTCTAACCAATATTATTAGAAAGTAGACTCAATTCCCTTCGAAATGGTAGATGGCACGACTCCTACGGACTTACAGTTAATTTTTTATGAGCTTTCAAAGTTGACCAAAACTGTGAAAAACCTTCTGAGGAACCGGGTCAGCCGATACCTTTTCAAAAGGGTACCGACCTTTGTTAACAAAGGGTACCGCAGATCTGATCGAATTTTCCAAAAGCGCATATTTAGACCTGACGACAAGGTTTAAAACATGGTAGGCTTTAAAGTAAACTTATATAACAAATTTTAATCATTATTCAAGCTTGTATTAACAAAGATATTCAACAACAAAACTTCTAAGTATAAAACAACGACATAATTTTCATATTAAGTCCCGCTTTTTAGATAATTTGATACATGGATTGTACTCGGTTTTGAAAACCATTTTTTTGAAAACTAGAGCAACCTGGCTCTGATACCAATTGTAGAAAACGTAGGGGGTGAATACGTTTTCATTTAAAACTTTTTATATCAAATACCCGATCAAGCTTGACGTAATATGAAAACTACTAATTATAGTGGACGACTATATAGAAAATTAGAAAGCATAGAATGAAACAAGTTCACAACACAATCATATACATAACACAAGCAATAATATAATTAACAAGCCACAACACAAGCATAAGTATAATATAAAGAGAAAGCGATATGTAAGAGAGAATGCAAACCGGACACGGTGATTTATAATGGTTCGGTCACAAAGCTCCGCTCCGCCATACTCTGCTCCCTGAGTACCCAACTCGAGAGTTATTTCACTAGATCAACAAGCTCCCTTCTCGGCGAATAAAACCTTACACAACGTCACTTACACTTTTTCCGATACAAAACTAAATGCCGAGTCCTAGATCAAGGTAGAACCAACCCAACATCGCTTACCCTGTATCCGGTACAAAGCTAAATACTGGGTTCTTACATATCGGGTAGAACCAACCCAAACTTGTTATGTTTTATGACCCAACATAACAAACATTGTGTTTTATGGCACAAATACATAAACCATCTACTCTAGTTAGTAATACAAGATAATGTTACAAATGCGATTATAATGATGATCCAAGACAATGTGTCTAATGGATATGAATGAATAATCTAAATGAACTTCTATTGATGGGATGTCTTTAAATGGATGAAGATGATGAGATCTCTAATCTTGTAGATCTTCATATGTATATACTTTGTGGTGGATGGAAATAGCAAGATCTCTAAGGCTTGCTTTGGTGGATCATCTTGGAAGTATGCTTACAATAAAATGAATGTTAGAGCATTATGATCATATGCAAATGAGAGTGATTAATGTTTGTGTTCCTACAGATCTAAATGAGTATGAGAACTAGAGAGAATGTGTGTGTAAAAAGGGATGAGAAAATGGTGAGATTTGGCTTGCTATCTATAGGCAAATTCTTACACTGTTCACCGGTTCTCATGAAATCTTCCTAGAAGGTTAACGGCCAATGTAAACCAATGGTACCAGCCTTTTACTATTCACCAGTTCAGGCGATACCTTCCTAGAAGGGTACTGGCTAGTGTAATCCAAGGGAACCGGCACACAGTTTTGCAAATCCGGATTTTTGATTATTTTATTATACTAAATCTTACTCAATCTAATAAGACCTCTAAATATTTTGTTAATATATGGAAAGATACTTGAAGATATCTAAGTGATGTCATGCATGACGTAAATAACATTCTTTTTTATTTACTTAAATATCAAAGTAAACTTGTACATACAAAAATGTTAATAACCTTTTGTAAAATAAAATGTCTAGTTGAGTGCTTGTCAAAATAAAATGTATTTTAGCAATTGTGCAAGAAAACTTTATTGCTAAAGAGAAAAGGAAGTTATTTACTTGTGTAAATAAAATATATATTTAGGCATAAACTTTAGTGTAAAAATAAAAGTAATGCATTTGTATAAAAATACTTGTAAATGCAAAATGTGAAATGAGATTGATCATAATTCAACATAACAAACATGTACGAACCTGTGTTGTAACATACGAGAATTCAAGACGTCGAGATGTTTTGATGAGTGTTGAGACAAAATATGATTACGAGTAACTTGTGCATTTTACGTTATGTAATACAAGTTACGTGTTTGTCATCTACAAAACAAACGAGACTGTGTAGATTTGCACTAACATCCATCTTCCATCATGCTATTATCATTGTATTACTTTCCATCTTGTAATGCGAAAGATCAATCAGCTCAGAGAAGAGGCAAACGTTCTGAAAAAATGGAAGTCCGCCATGGCTGCACACCTAATAGGTTTCCAAGCCAATTCACATACTTCCACTCCTTCTAGTGAAGCTGTTCGCATTCATCAGCGCTTATTATCTACGTCACAGGTAACACTTGCAACCAAAATTGAAGCCCAGCTTAACATAAATCCACAATCAAATAAGTGGCAGCTTACCAATTTTTTGAAAATCACTAAAAATAAATCTGAGACCATATGTACCCCACTGGAATGTGGAAAACACCTGGCCACCTTGCGCGATAAACCCAAACATAGTAAGAGAAGATCGAAAGTGTAGTAGGGAGAAATTTGTTACATCGAAAGATCGAGCACATTTAAAGTCAACACATCCAGTAAACGTATTCGATATATAATATCGAGCGCTAAAAACATATACCAGCTTGTGAGCCTAGGACCATCGCCATGCACACGCTGCTGTCGTCACACAACATTGATAGTGGCAACGAAAGAAGCGGCGACATCGAAGGAGCATAAGCCGAAAGTATAATCAAGCCCGATGACATTGATTTTTTTCAACAAAGAAAACACACCTATCAAGCTTCGCATCTTCCTTTCTAAAGATATTTATTTACCATACCACTCCCTTCTCTACTTTGGTGCTTTTCTAACAGGTTTCATGGCTACCACGTGCTGAAATACGTCCTGGATAATGAGTTATCAACCCGCCATGGCTGCAAACACAAATTCATGATGCCCCGCCAAGATACGGATAGCTTACATCATCAATAATCCAGCAATGAAACACGCAGCCTAAACAGATGACTATAACTTTCAACCCATGGATGCAAACACAAACTCGTAATGCCCCACCAAGACACATATAGCTTTCCAAACACCCTAGTTCCAACAATACCATCAATAACTTTATATGCCTTACACGTGTTTAAATGCGTGCCGGATAAAGAGGTATCAAACCGCCATTGCTGCAAACACGAACTCGTAATGCCCCGCCAAGCAACGAATGATTCCACCTCAATAACAAACTTTCAACCCAAACACAAAAAAAATGCGTGCCAGATAAAGAAGTATTAACCCGTCATGGCTGCAAACACGAACTCGTGATGCCCCGCTAAGATAGGGATGATTTCACCACAATAACACCGCAACAGAACACGCATGCCACAAATAACCACACCTTTTAACCCAAACATACCAATTCCAACAATACGACTCCCTCAATAACACAACAACAAAACACGCAGGCCACAAACAACCACAACTTTCAACCCAAACACACTAATTCCAACAATACGACCCTAATTAACCATAGAAGTATCAACCCGCCATGCCTGCAAACACGAACTCGTGATGCCCCGCCAAGATACGGATGATTCCACCTCAATAACACAGCAACAGAACACCCAGGCCACAAACAACCACAACTTTTAACCCAAACACACCAATTCCAACAATATGACTCCCTCAATAACACAACAACACAACACGCAGACCATAAACAACCCTAACTTTCAACCCAAACACACCAATTCCAACAATACGACCCCCAATTAACAACTCAATAAATCACGAAGCAAAAACCCAAATTAATAGAAAACCCTAATCGGATATTTTATAAAAACAAAATGTACCAACCCCAATTAACTACTTAATAACTCATGAAGCAAAAACCTTAAATTAAAACAAAACCCTAATCAGAGATTTTATAAAAACATATTGTACCTACCTTAAATAAAAGTGGCCAGTTTCAAGAATCCGACCAAAGCACCGATGAAGACAAACCACTATCAGTCAGCGTCCGAAACCCAACCAAACCATCGACGAACATAAACCATCATCGCCAGCAACAAACTAACAAAACAACCACCATGTAGTAAGAAAACAATAGATAAACCACCATGCAGTCAGAAACAATAAAAAAATTTAGAGAGAGAAAGCGAAACTTCAGAGAGAGAGAGAGAGCAAATAAGAGAGATGGAGACGATGTATTCTCTAGAATGAGAGAGAGACCCGTGTTATGCAACGTGTATATATAT
>BQNB010053518.1:0-39974 GCA_026074375.1 Tanacetum coccineum
CACCTATAAGTTATAAGGCAATGTACGATGTGTCCTTCCTTCACTAAAATTTGACATTATTGTTTGACAAGTGGTTGCCAACTTCACTAAAATTTGATATAATAGTTTGACAAGTGGTTGACAAAATGGGCATTGTACCAAGTGTTCTACTTCACTAAAATTTGACATTATATATAGTTTGACAAGTGGTTGATAAAATGGACAATGTACCAAATGTTCTTCACTAAATTTGACATTATAGTTTGACAAGTGGTTGACAAAATGAGCAATGTATCAAATGTTCTTCACTAAAATTCGACATCTAATGAGTTTATAGTTTGATAAATGGTTGACAAAATGGGCACAAAACACGAGGTTTAGTGGTCTTGTATTATCTAAACGGGTACTACTAGTAGTACCCCTCCTTGCCCACATAAAAGGTACATGTTTTGTACTTCATTTGTCCTTTTGTCCTCTTGTTTACAGTACAATGTTTTATTAATTTCCTTTGCGTACTTTTTGACAGTTTAATACTTTTGACTTGTTAAACTTTATATTTTTTGTTCCTCACTCTTCGTTTCACAGTTTTATAACATAGACAAAATATTCATCAAAATCAAACAAAAATTATCAAAAACATAGAGGTACAATAGGTAGATTTGGACGGGGGGCGGGGAGCGATTTTTTAGGTGTCTATTTGCGGGTATCCTTGCTTTTTAGCTCGTGCGGGGGGGTGTCTTTATTTTCTTAATTTCTACTCTTAAACTCTTAACACGTGTTAGTGGTCTTGTATTATCTAAACTCCCCTATCTAAACTCTTAACACGTGTTAGTGGTGTTGCATCATCTAAACTCTTAACGCGCGTATAGATTTACCTGTACTATTTTTAAGAAGCTTTGTATCTATAATAGATATAACGAGGTCTTGATGTTCGCGCTGCGCTGAGGTGCGTTTTGCGTAGAGAGGTTTTTTTATTATAACGGCCTCTTTGTTGTTTGGTTATAAATTTGGATCGTTTGTCTAATGCACGAAAAGAAACACATCTTTCAAACAACAACTAAATTTTAAAACAAACCAATTCATCAATTCGATTTCAAAGTCAAGATTGCAGTTAAAATTCTCACAAACGATTAAAAGTTCCGGTCCTTGACTTGGGTACCCAATTCAAAGTTTGAAATCGAATTTATGAATTGGGTACCCAAGTCAATTTCAAAGTTTGAAATCGAATTGATGAATTGGGCACCCAAGTTTGAAATCGAACTTATAATGTAAAAAAGTTAAGTTTGTAGTTAAAATTCTCACAAACGATTAAAAGTAAATGAAGTTAAGATTGCAATTCGAGAGGTTTCAATTAAGAGTTACAAAGTTTGGTTTCAAAGAACCATTAAAAGTTCTGGTCCTTGACTTGGGTACCCAATTCAATGAGCTATCAGTCCCTCCATCGATGACCCCAGTTTGGGTTGTAGCAAACGAAAAACAATGTCATACCTTCTTCCTCTCTAGCAGTTACCTAACAAATAAAAACAGTTTCATAAAACTTCATTTACTTGAGGCATGTTTTATAGGTGACAAATGTAAAACCCTAAACATTGTTTGTCCATTTTAAACTTTTTACATAAACTACAACTAGCAGGGTATCCGCACGTTGCAGCGGCGGGTATCCTGCAATCATGATTTCTGACAAACAATTTTTCCAATCATCATTTTCCATTACAATAGTTTTACAGATAGTTAGATTTTTATGCTGGATAACTTTATGTATGAGACTATGAGCAACATAATTCATATAATAATAGTTGTAGCGTTGCTAGTACCAAAGCGGTTGTCGTGGCGAGAAATGATAAGTTGAAGTGTTTCGTTTTGTACTATGCATACAAAAATCGCGTTTTGAAGTATGTTTGATTCTCCAAAACTTTGTTTTAGATACACGTGGCATTCACATTTTTCGTTTCCGTTTAATAACCTTCTTTTTTATATTTTGCGTTTCCAAAATTTAATAATCAAAACGGGAAAATGTAATTATAAATGTTTTTCGAGTCATATTGTCATATAATGATTGTAATTATAAAAAGTGTTCTTAAACATAAGATGTTTAATGTTAATTAATTGTTGTAACAGTAATCAGTACAATCGAATGATGAATATCCGCGTTCATTGTATGAAAAAGCTAAGACACTGGTTTGGCTTGCGGGTTTGACAAATGCTTAGAAGAAAGGTTTTCTGGTATTATTGATTAATAGTTTGTTTGATTTGTACCATGTATTATATTAATTGTACTTTGGAGTAATGAGGTATTTTAATAATAGCATTAATTATAACATTGATTATATGTGTGCATTGGTGCATTAAATTGTTGTATACATAGTATTAAAACTTGTATTACTTAAAAACTATATAAGTTTTGTGCATCTAAGGATTGTACCATACGCTTTATGATATGTGTTACTTAAAATCAAGTTGAATTTAAAGATTGTATCACAAGCTTAATAAGTTGTATTACTTAAAAAAAATTGTGCATTAATGAAGAGAGAATGATGTTTTTGTTTTATAAATAGTATTACTGAAACAAAATTTGAAAAAGTTTGAAATTTGACGATTTAGGAGATTAAATTTGTTAGATATAAAGGTTTCATTATAAGTTTCACCTAACCCATATAACTTGCCAGCTCTAAAATCTAGCGGGTGTTTGGGATTGCTTATTTAAAATAGATTATGCGTTTTGAAAACGGATAATCAGATAATCAGCTGTTATAAAATGTGATTTTGAAATATAGTGTTTGGATTGCAATAATGATTATAAGAGTTTGACAAATTAAATTATTTATTGATTAAATATGTAAAATTACAATAAAGGACATTTTTGTTATCATGTGATGATATAAATTTCACATTTGACGTGTAACATTGTTTTGTAATACAACAAATAACATACGAATACAAATTATTTATAAGATTTTTTCAACAATTATACATTATACATATACATAAATATAAAAGACGTACACTATCCAACATATCCTTATCTCGTTCTCATCCACTCCTTTCGATCTTTTCATAGTTTCATATACCTTTCTACTTTCTCTACAGCAAACGAAAAGTCAACACCTTCATCTCCATTCATTACCGCCATATAATCACCATTTATCTTTCCATCATTAATCATGCACTTTGTTAACAAGTAAATCTGTGAAGAACATACATACACATGCAAGGATGTTTTTTAAATCAATCATAAACACAAATTTAGACATATATCTATCAGTGTTATAAGGTTGAAGTTGTTTTCACAAAGTATCAATCAACATCAGTGAGTTTTAAGATTTTACAAAGAAAACATAAGGGGTAATTATGTACTTTCGCTGCTAGAGGAGATTTGCGTTTTGCAAAAGCATGTAATCACTTACTTTTTCAAAATGACGTTTTGATGTTACTGAAACAAAATTTGAAAAAGTTTGAAATTTGACGATTTAGGAGATTAAATTTGTTAGATATAAAGGTTTCATTATAAGTTCCACCTAACCCATATAACTTGCCAGCTCTAAAATCTAATGATCTGAATACTACTCCATTTTATAAAGATCACAACATTTTAGTTTAGTGCAATCAACCATTTGTCCAGGTCAAAACGGATCAGATTTGAGAGCTGATCCAACAACAAGTTTTTGTCCAATTTTAAAATAAATTAACATGTCAAATCTGATTATAAAGTAAATTATTAATATAATGATACAAATTCCTTTAAATTGGAGCAAGAGTTATATGACATTCTAAACATAAGACTACATGTGAGGTGATTCTTTGAATTTTCACACATTTACCCATTACACAGCTACTTTTTCAATATTACCCATTTCTGTTATCAAACAAATACAAACTGAATTGAACCACTCTTATATAAATGGTAAAAAACTGGCCACCACTACATCAAAGTAGCAGAAAAGAGTGTGATCCAGTATACAGATGATAATACTTATGATAAGAATGTCATGTGATTATCTGAAAAAGGATCATATTTAGTAAAGATGAAAGCAGTTACCTGGAAGAAAACAGCTTCTCCATGACCACACGGAGCACAACGAACTCCTTTTGTACACGGAAGAGTTGGATCAGCTGCAACATCCTGAAGCACACCCAAAATCTCCAAGTTTTGCAGTAAATTTCCTGAAATAAGAAGTAAAAATATATGATTAATTCTTATGGTACAGAACCAAAATTACCAAAGTGGTTTGAGCACCAATATCAGTCAAGCAAACATCAAAAACAAATGCTTTATCCAATAATACGTCAACACTTTTTACCCCCCAGCATATGACTTTATTTTCTAAAGAATGAGAATAGATCAATCCCACGTGCTACGATAGTACGCCTATCATTATTGTAAGTCTCGTCGGCCAAGAAATTGGTTAGGCGGAATATGGTGCATCAAGTCCATCTGCAAAGTAACTTAATTTGGTAAGTTCATTGCAAAATTATCCTGCAACCCAATGCACCTCATATATTGAAACATGGCATTTCTTAGATCAAACAAAAATCAGAAATACGGAAGATAGAGAGAGAGATGTAATAGAGAGAGTGGTTTTCTTTTTTTCGGCCATTTTATGATCTAAACGACTATCGTTGTTACATGAAGCAAGCAACTGTTCGAAAACAAATCTACTCGCCTCCTTCTCCTCCGCACTCAATAAATGCAATAGCAACTTACCTGTGTTTTCAAGTTAAGTAATTGGTTGATTGTTTGTGTTTTCTCTAAGCTTCATTTTTCGCTGCTGCCTCTTTCCTCAACTGCTCCTTGCATTTATCAAGCTACGCTGCACTTCTCTTCATATTATTTTTGATAGGCCGAAATAAGCATACCTGCTCAATTATGTGCTCCTTCTCCAACAACAAAGACCACCATTCTAAACCACAGTTAAAACAGCTCGTAATCAGAAATGCAATCAACATCATAAATTTAAAAACAAACAGACAGACTGATATACGTACAACTCGATTAAACAATTCAGCTCTCTATTAAGCTTCTTGCAACCTATTCTGCCGCCGTTGCAATCTTATCTAAACCTTCCCTATGTGAATCGGCTTCTTTCGCAATGTGCTCCGCTTTCCTGCCACATTAAGCATTGTTCAAACATTCCGCCTAACATAACAAAAATTGGTTGTAGTATGGTCAAAAGAGATGGGTGGGGTTTAATAAATAAAGCAATGTAAAAAATGAAACCCGTATCCAAGCTCCACGGCTACTGTGTGATTTAGAATAATCACTGCCATCAATATGGTTACAAAAAGTCAAAAACAGTTCAAGTGCCATAGTAGTCTAAATTTCTTAGCAAGTTTTAGTTTTGCAGCAGTGTACATTTTAAAGTAATTATTAAGTTATTTATCAAAACACGGGAACTAACCAAGGAGTGAAAAAGTAGTACGTTACCCATTGAATATAGAATCTAAACAGTATGGGATGTAGTATTTAGAACATGAGAAGTTAAAAAAAAAACCAATATAACAGTAAAATGGTAAGAGTGTCACCCAACAACACAAACACTTACTAATATAACCCAATTCATGTACATTATAAAAAGAATAGGATTATAACCTCAGATCACAAAGCAAATCATCATGGCTGCAATCGGCCTCTACCCCCGCTTTGTTACTGCAACCCAAATCAACATCACCAAGTCTCCTTTTTGCAATTCCTGCTTCCTAGTGATAGTTTGTAACCAATCCATAATCAACAACTATCTATCCCTGGTGGACTTATAAAGGAAACCACCTTGCGCGCATAATGAAATTAAAATCTAACTATTACCTTCAACTAAGTTCAAAGGGTGTTAAAGGTTGTATAACACAATTACGTCAGAGGTTTCGGTGTACCTGAGGGAATTCATCCTTCACATTCACACCAGCAACTTAAATCACCTTGCACCTCATCATCCTCTGTATACAACACAATCACCCTCTCAACATCATAGAATCACCCAAGTTTTATGTTAAAGGTAAGCTTTTAGAGTGAATCAGTTCTGATGTTACTACTAATTTACTTTTGACTACATAAAGTTTTGGGGTGACATAGTACAAACAAAAAACTGTAAAAGGTCATTTGGGGGGCGTAATAGTTTATCAGAGGTTTATACCGCGTTGTTTGGTCGTCTAATACCTCACGCCGATGAAAGATAGAAAGACAAGACATAGCACCCTCGGGTCTCAGCCTATACTCCGGAATCCAAACCTATCAAATTGGTCTTTAACTTGAACAGTAGTATGGTATTATTGTGTGATGGTCCGGTTACACAAACACTGTCGATGTTATTTTGTTTTATCACTCAGCAAACTCAAATGAATATTTCATGTACTCGTAACTTTCATGATCCTAATGTAAAACCAATGGTTTTTAGCTAAAATAAACACACATATTATATATCAAAAAATGCACTCACATACGTGTGGTGATAAATAAATGAGCTTAAATGTACTTGGAAAAATCAACCGAAAGGATATAGAATGATAAAAACAGTTTGCAAGACTCGCAATACGGAGAAACTGTTTTTGGCTAAGCTAGAGAGGATATTTTGGGGGTCATAATCTGCAGCAGCATCTGTGGTTGATCCTTGTAGATGTAGTGTCCAGAATTAGCAACGACATGAACCGAGAATTTGCCAGTAGATTCATCAGTTTCCCGCTTAGCAAGGCTGTCAAGCCTCTCGACTAAATCCCAGTCCCATTTGAGTTTGCTTTTGGTACGCACTATAGCTATCTCAGTTCCCTTTGGAGGATGTTCTAGTAATGCCCAATAGTCCATATCCCTTAATAATAATAACAACAACAATCAAAGGTATCAGTATAAAAAAATAAAAAAAGACGTGGCAAATTGACCTGTTTCTACAAATGGGTCGATTTGGATTATGTCACAGGTCCAAAAGGGCAAATGTGCTTGGCTAAAAGACTTCACTAAGAAAGGAACGGGTCAAAAGGGCTTGGCTAAAAGACTTCACTAAAAAAGGAACGGGTCAAACGGGTTGAAAGGCATCCAAAGTGTATTCAAATGTGGAACAACCTAATTTTTTTTTAAGAGTTAAAAGTTTGTACTGTGATAAACTTGTTTTCATCATAGAAAGCATACTCGTATTAACTATTTTAATAACTACAAAAAAAAATTTGGTAAATGAAAGTGTTTGTGCGTTGGCCCAGCCTGACCCTGCCCAATTTGGCATGTTATTATGAACATTATGAGAACATATGCGGTTCTGATAATTAACTTGTTGGATCTTCTACTATAAAGGTTCACTTGCCCTTCATCTTTGTGAAGGTATAACATCGTTGTTTAGTTGCTAAGTACATACTAAAAGGAAAAATATAGTATATTAATAGGTAAAGAAGAGTAGGCATACTGAGCAGATTTGAGCATCTCTATAACACCATCGATATTAAAGTAAAATGCCTCATGATCTCCCGACCTCTTGAGACTACTACTTATCCACTCTGATAAAAAATTTGAAAATCCAAGATTTATCAGATGATCTACCAGCCACCTGAAATGACAAACATCCCATAGGAAACCCTTAAAAATAAAACTTAATAAAACATGTTCGGTTATAATCTATGAAAGGAAATAAGGTTACTACTCTTTTGAATGGATTGGAGAAGGTAGGGTCTTCAGTTTATACAATGCTTTCTCAATTTCTGCATAATGACTTGTGCTTGGGATTTTTCCCGGAACAACATCCAATACCCACACCTGTTTCATATATAATTTCTAAAAAGTCTTTTTCATGAACTTTGATATATAAACGCAACATCTAGTATCTGAATATCATAACCAAATATTGAATTTGATGCTAAGAAAAAAGAATATGAAGTTACTTGTTTAGGCAACTTTGCGGAATCACCATAATCACCCTGAGCACAACTTAAAGCATATTGCAAGGCCACCTTGCCTCCCAAAGAATGCCCGATAACAACATCAGGCCAGGCCCATTCAAGAGATTTCACGAGATTTGCTATATCTCTAGCAGCATTTATAGTGTCATGAGGTGGGGATAAACCTTCTATATCACTTGATCTTCCATGGTTCCTCAAATCCACAACCACCATCCTCCAATCTGCTTAGAAATTAAAAATGTTACCCATGAATAATGGTTTCTGGAAATTGCAACTGCTTCACACATTCTTTTAGTTCAAATAACAATAAAGGCATAACCTTTTCATGTTTTTGGTTACATGGCCCAAAATACATATTATATCTAAACATAAAGATCACTTTCCATGCGCTATATGCACTATTCCCCTACTGCATAAAGACTTTGCTTTCATTTAGTTAGTGTTGGTAATCAAAGACGAAACAAATAGTAGTAACAAATACGAACAAACAAAGCAAAAGCTTTATTCAAATTACCAAACCAAATTCAAAGATACCAACACAAATTCTAATTCCAAAGGTACCAAACACTAATTCAAAAGGTACAAAAAAAAACTAATGTCATTTGCCTCTATTTATAGGCAACGAATGACCAAAAAATTACCAAATCCTAAACCGACTTAAATTAGGAAACATACCAAAAATTAATATCTATCCAAAACCAAATTTACGAAACCAACCCAAAAGTTGAAGTCACTTTCTAACAATCTCCACTGTGACTTGAACACCTTTACATGTTCCAAACCAAATTCCAAATTCCAAACGCTAGAGATACTAGCCTAATTCAAAACGAACGATCGATTCCCAAAAGCAATTCAAAACAAAATCGATCCAAAACAAATGCCGACGACCTCAAAACGAACAATCAAACGTTTACCGACAAATTCGAACACGGTCAACTAAACAAACAAATATGCCCAAACGATCTTCAACAAAGACAATCAAATTCGAGCAACTAATCTTCAAAAGCCCGACGAAAAAAAGATCCAAATTTTCAAACTAACAAATTCCCAAACGATCAAACAAACTTCAAACGACATGATAATAATCAAATCTTCAAAAACCAAATCGAACTTCAAATTCCAAATACCAAATTCAAATTCTAATGACCTACTTATTTGATAAGTATTACGGTCCAACTTCAAACTTATAATCCGTATCAAACAAATTCAAGTTAATAACTTAGACGAACGGGCTCAAATAATTCAAACGCCCCAAATATGATACGGATAATAATTCTAATGACCCACTTATAAAAATAAGGTACCAAACACTAATTCAAATTCAAATACAAAACCAAACCAAATACGGAACCAAAAGAAGCAAAAGCTTTATTCAAATTACCAAACCAAACCAAACCAAATTACCAAATTCGAACAAAAGAAGCAAAAGCTTTAGTCAAATTCAAAGAACACAAATTCTAATTTAAAAGGTACCAAACACTAATTAAAAGGTAGAAAGAAAACTAATGTCATTTGCCTCTAGGCAACCAATGACGAAAAAGTACCAAATCCTAAACCGACTTAAATTAGAAAACATACCAAAAACTAATATCTATCCAAAACCAAATTTACGAAACTAACCCAAAAGTTTAAGTCACTTTCTAACGGTTAGAAATGAACCAATCAAAGGTACAACTAGTCAACAACAAATATCTTACAGTTAGAAATGAACCCATCAAAGGTACAACAAATATCTTACAAGTCAAGTGGTCCATAAGTAAAAGGATACAAATCACAACCACGACTGATTCACATGCGAAAAAAGGTTAATACTTTTGAAGTGTTTAAAATGCATAGAACATAGAGAGATTGTAGAACCTGCAGAGTCACATGAAGTAGAGAGAGATGAAGCGAGAGAGTGAGTGAAATCCACAAAGTCATTTGCACAGCCTAATAATCCATGAATTAGTAAAACCGTTTTACAACTGGATGATAATGATGATGATGAGCTGATAAACTCATCAAATGCAATAACCGACATATTCAAGGATAAAAAAGATGCTACTGATGATGAGTGGTCATAATAACATATATATACTCGTTTGACATATTCAACATTGTCATTGTTGATATTATAATCTTTGACATGTTAGTTGCTTATAGAATATCATGTTTTTAATCAACTAGTTGAGCGAACAATTCAATCAACCCATTTGACTATTATGTAACCTTTTATATCAATAGTTCTATATTGTTTTGTTAATCTTGATTACAATTATACATACAATTTAAACTTTTAAAGACCTTGAGGAGACATGGTATACCTATCGCACGTTATGTCAACACGTCTTGTTTAGAAAAATGTAAAGCAAGTCATGAAAACATGTGCCCTCGCATCACATTTTAGCAAATCCTTTTGCGGAATCTTAAGGTGTGTTTGTTCCATTAAGATATTTTGGGTGTGAATCTGACTACCACATATTATTGGTAAGAGGTGTTATAAAGTCTCACTCTGAATGAAATTGGTAAGAGATGGTTATAAAGTCTGACTCTGAATGAAATAATGTTGTTTGTTTTTAATAATTGTCTGAATGATTTTAATTGTCCATTTTTTAAAGTATATATTAAACCATAACAATACAATGAAGAAAAAAAACTTGTGTAAACATGAAATAAAATATATTGATCTTAAATTTAACACAATAATAAACAATTAAATAAATAATTTTAATACATATCCAAAATTTAACATAATAAAAAATTATTACACGAATTATTTTAAAATAAAACATAAGTTTAACGTAGTGAAACAACAAATAACTAACGTATCTAAAATCAAATAATTCAAGCTTGCATTATTTCTTTCATTATTTTTCGGATTTAAAAGCACCGGTTTGTATTCGAAAACGGTTTCGTCTTACCAATGACCAATCTAGTCCAATAACAATTTGCTAAATTCAATATTTTGGCCTACTATTTTTCTCTTATGAAATTCGGCCCATGTTCAAAATGTGAGAATGTGAGATAACCTATAGCCCTAAACTAAAACCTAAACCTAGATATAAAAGTCTCACTACCTAATGTATTCTCATAACCCTTTATTTTCAAATCAAATGCAGCCACCACCATAAACCTCACATCAAAAGCCAACATCACAAAAATAACACATCCCTTATGCTTTGTTTTTTTTCTAAACCGATTAACATGCAATCTCACCCCTTTTTCTTCTAAAACCCACGATGTATTCTAAACCAAATACTTTGGAAACTATAACCACAAACCAATGACATAAAACCAATAATCATTTTTAAGGACATGTTCTTGTAATGATTTAGGTAATATTTTTATTTACTTTGAAGCAAAGATCGATGATGGGTTATCTAGAATCTATAAAGATTTTCCGTGAGATCTTTGTATTCTTGTTTATGTTATATATTTTTTTTTCCTTGTTCTATTTTTCTGCAAAACATAAACAAAACTTGGTCTGGCTGAAGATTTTGTAGTCTTAAGAACCGGTAAGACCTAATTACCACCTCTTACTCGGGTAAGATGTACGCCCTCTTACCGCGTCTGACTCAGCATAAGAAAACAAACAAGCCTCATGTCTGACCGCGTCTGACTGGGGTAGATTCAGAGGCGGTCAGACGTTTTTTATGAAAACAAACACACCCTTAGTCGGGTGACATATATTATATGCTTATGGTCTTATAAAATAAATATGGAAACAAGTCTTGATTATTGAGTATTGACGAACTTCCTTTCTAATCTAGATGACATCTTTTATATAGTAAAAGAAAACCTCAAGTGGGGATTTCGTATTTCAAATAAAACAATTCTTCCCTTATTTAGTAATAATCTATTTATTTAACTTTTTCTTTTAAATATATGTGTAATCAAAAAACCCTAAATATTTCTATATTTAGCCAAAATTTATAAAATTCGTTTTTATATGTCTTTTCAGAAAAATTGTGTACAAACTTATATGTGTCAAAAGAACAATGAAAGAAACTTTAGACAAATAAAACCACCCAACAATTCACCGAGAACCACAACTGCACTACTTTTCTTTTAAACCGACTCTTCAAATTCCATTCCCCAAATACAATAAATCGACGATCTGAGAATATATTGAGGAAAGTATATTTCAATTTAAATGTTGTTTCAGTGATTTTGAAGATAGTTTTCATGAACAAAAACTCTTTCTATGGGTTCAATGTATGAATTTTAATATCTGATTTTTTGATTTTGTTTAAAATTAATATATGGCTTTTAGTGATATTCTAAAAAGGTTTATCTGTTAATTTTGTTTCAGCTTGTGTAAATTAATTAAGGTTTGACTGAACATCAAAGTTCTTGATAGTTATTTGGAAACATAATGACTATTAGGCATGTAAAAAAAGGTTATCCAAACACCCCTTTAGTTTAGCAAATATCCTATTTCGATATTGGATATTTATCTATAATTGTGGTCTAACCTATTTAATGCATTAGTGTATTTGTAACATTTTACATTTTCAAGTCATTTGCGACTTCATTTATTCCATTATTTATTTTAGGATTTTGCGCGTTTACTTTTAATTATTATCGTATAGTTAAATCGCGTAAATTAAAAATCATCGTTTAATGTAAACGGACACCAAACAAGTTAAAGTTTACATCAAACAAGTGTTATATGATTATTAAGAGTATAATTTATAACTTTTCATAATTTATTTTTATTGGTTACATAAAACGCTTACGTTTCGCAATAAAATACATTTAGGCATACCCGAAAGTACCTATACCTATCTATACTTAAATAAATACCCATTATTATACCAAATACCCAAAAACTAACCTATTTTATCACTAAATAAGTCATATGGCCGATTTTAAGCTTGAGTATACTTAATAAAATCTTAAACCCACTAGTATGGATACTATCCTAGTCATGCCTTACACATAAGTACATACTAGTCCCATGTATCTAGAAATTGGCACATCATGGTACCCTAGAACCCTTTCTTGGCCATTCCTTACTCATTGGGAGGAGGAGAAGTCTTTGCAACTTGTACTTAAACCACTACAACACATGGTTTTGTTTAAGGTAGTTTTGATAATACTAGGATCTATAAAAGGAAAGTTCAAGATTTATTTAACACATATACAATTCATCCAAGCAAAAACTCTTCCTTCTCCTCTACCAAAAGCCTACGGCTCACCTTAAAATATTAAGGTATCCATACAATTTTCATTTTAAACATTCAAGCATTCATTCTAAATATATCTAAGATCATTCAAGTGCATTGGAAGCTTGGGTTTGTGGTTTAACAAGAAGTATACAAGAAATATAATTAGGGTTTGATCTTGGATTTACATTATTGGGTTTAAGCTTAAGTATAAGCTTGTGTTCATCATCCTACTACTCGTCTCTAAGGTCCATTTAAGTTTTAACATCTTCATTATTCATTTACATGTTTACATACTTGATATATATGTAAATCAACACCTAGGTTTACTTTATGAAGTGTATAAAACAAAAACCATGTACATGCATACACGAACTCTGTTTCTTTATGATTAAAATGATGTTTTAAATATGTTAATATGTTTAAAACAAGGTTTTACAAGCAATGGAAAGTTTATATAATTATTTGTCATGTTATGGTTATTTATTTACTTATAAAGTTTAGTTAAACAAATAAGTATGTTGGATAATTTTCTTGGACAATATGGACTTATATTGATGGACATATTATAGAGGACTTAAGATATATCAAGTTATGCTATTTAATAAGTTAGAGGACTTGTAATGGTTTAATAAAGTAAAAAGTATATAAAACAAGTGTATAAAACTAATTATGTACAAACTTACTTACCTACTGTTTGAATTCGTGTATAAACATATATATATTTTATATTTTATTTAATTAGTACTTATCACAAGGATCGTAAGCATCTAAGAAACTTGAAAAACCGAGCAATAACGAAAGAGATATGACATTTTTAAGTTTACAATAATTAAATGTATAAACGTGTTTTTATAATAGTTATTTTATATAAATACTTACTGTTACAAATCTGAGATATTAAAATAAATATTTTATAATTATATTGCCCTTCATAAGGAATCTAAGGACGTAAGAAACTCGAAAAACAAAATTAAAACGAACGAGATACAATTAAAATACGATTTCAAATTAATTACATAAAAATAGTTTTATAAATTATTATGAATAGTAAAGTTACTGTTCATCAGTGGATTAAACATTATAAATATATATATTTTGATAGATTTTCTTAATACGAAAACGTGGACATAGGAATCACTAAAAATCGAATTAAAACGAACGAGATACAATTAAAATACGATTGCAATAATTAAAGTTATAAAAAGTAATTTTATAAACTTTCACTTACTGTTACGGTTCATAACAGTACCAAACCATAATAAAAATATATAATATGATTAGACTTTTCAAATACGAATCCATACATATAAAGAACAAGGGAAACGGATTAAATATGAGTAAGTTATGACTTTTGGAAGGTTACGACGATTAATTATATAAAAGTAGTTTTATATAATTTTATAAACTACTATTCATCAGGGGAATAAATATTATAAATATAATATTTTGATATATTTTGTTAATATGGAGCCATGGATATAAATAACGAGAAAAACGGAGTTTAAACGATAAAGATATAAGGTTTATAAAATCATATGCACTATTTTTACTTTTATGCACTATTTTATAAAAACAATTAAACCAATTATATAATATCATTATATAATCAATAATGATATTAAAACATGTATTATTAACAAACAATCAATTGTGAGATGAAAACCATACTTTATTTTACGGATACAAATACAAACACCGTTATTCAATAAAGTACGGTTTAAACATTGTTTTGACATTTAAAACTAAACAAAGACTATTAGGTGGTGGTGTAACTATATAACTTGTGATGTAGTACTATTAAGTACATTTTACTCATACGGCCTACATTTAATTAGGTTGCGTTCGGATTTCGCTTGTCGACTCACTCACTTGATTTATATTATCAACACTATTCATTAAGGTGAGTTCATAGCCCCATGTTTTACTATATCAATTATTTATAACTTTTGGGGTGAGAAACATGCATTGTTTTACAAATTGGACACAAGTGACCCACTGTGCCCATTATCATTAAATGTTAATTACTTTGTTTGAACGTGAATGTTATAAATAGATCTATTTGGGATTGACATCCCCGTTCGGGTGAGTAGCACTCACTGTGCCGGTTTGCTAGACAACGGACGTATACCATGTCGGATTTGGGATGTTGCGGGTTAGAACATCATCAAGGGCAATGTTGGCAATTTATATTGCAATTCATACATGTCGAGCTTCAGTGTCATGAGCTTAGGGAAACGTAATTACACTCTGTGATGTTTGCATCTGTTGCATTATCATACACTTGGAAATCTTGTGGTCCTACATTATATTTACATAAACCTATGAATTCACCAACTTTATGTTGACGTTTTAAAGCATGTTTTCTCAGGTCAATGAGGCACGAGGTGCTAAGGATACATTAGGGATACTCTTTTGGGGAGTCATGCATAAAAGATTTGGAGTCATTACGTCTTTGGATTTTTGTTATGATCTAAAATCTTTGCTATCAAATGTTGAACAATTTAAGCCGTTGCGCTTTGTATTAAACAATTTCAATAAATCCAATTTATCGTATTTTAAACGACTCTTTTAGAGGCCTTTCTCATATCTTGTGCTATTGATCTATGAAGTAACGCTCTCGGACTCATTATTCCGCTACGACCCAATTTGGGGATGTTACAATAAGGAGTAGAGAGATCAAGGGTCTGGCTGCTGCTCATCCTGCTGGGTTGTGGAGGTACTGGTATCGTCGGTCCTTTATCTGGTGCGTCTCTCAAAGACCTCTGGGTAACTCCCTCGAAAGGTCCCATCGAACACCTGATAAGTACGCCCGCTAGCCTCCACGAGCTGCGTCATGCAGCTAATCATCCATGTGGAGAATCTACCCTGATCGGTCATTGATCTCTCTACAAGTCCATGCAAACTCCCGATATCCTGACATAAGCCTTGTATCTCCTCCTCAAGTCTCCCTAATCTCTGGTGCATAGTCCTCCCAACAGCTAGTGGTGGTGGTGGGGGTGCATGTACGGGTGCTGGAATAGCCTGAGCACCCTCATCAACATCTGGGGCATCCTCAGCATCTCCTAGGGCAGCGGCCGCAGCAACTGGCTACCTCTCTACGCCCTGAGCTACCCAAGCCCAGTCATCTCCTACCTCCATACAAATGTTGAGCTTAACAAGCTTACCCATGTCAATCAATTGGTAAGTTATCACATGTCACAGAACGGGATAATTCCTCTCAGCCTATCATCTCATTGACCAGACCAATAGTGATGAGCAAGAACCGCCTAATAAAAGTCCTCACTGATAATCTGGCATCCGCATTCCTCCCCTCAACGATCCTGAACAAGTAATTGTGCTAATAAATCATTGTACCTTTATCTGTCCCCCAGTCCATACATGACTAATAAACGTAGATATGAATAGGTCAGTGGCAAGTTACCTTTTCCATGTGCCGTTTAGCCCCCACCAGAAATGTTTTTATGAGATCAACCTTGTGGCCACAATACCTCTACAAGCATTCTTTTGATGTATGTATAAGAGGGAGCGGCTCTCAAAAAGTCCTTCTCAGAAGAAATCTTTATCGAGTAATCACTAAGATCCCCCTTATCGGGTATCACTCTCTCACTCCCCAACAAGTATGCATCAAATCCGTCCTCTGCCATCTCCTCGGAAGTATACAAACCTAGGGCTAGAATAAACTGTCTCCAACTCATACTACGCCTAGCACCTCCTAAACTAAAAACACAAAGTACCAGCCGCATCTAACCCCATCTCGCCCTGATCCTGCAAGTGCTGAGGAACTCGAGTATAAACTCACGAACTAAAGGTGCTCAGATCTCAAACAACCTCCTCCAAGCATGACTAAAAAATATCTCCTGCCCATCGTCCTCAGTATATACCATCCTCAATCTCTCGGTTAAATCATGTCTCATCTCAGGAGTCAATCCCTTAAAGTCTAGTACATGCACTCGGTTAACCTGCCTACCAAATATCATTTCAAGCCTCTGCTCAAAATCGTGCACTATCTCTTTGGTGTATCCCTCCACCTGATATCAAAGCCATAAGTGTCTCTAATCATGAGGTGGTAGAGGTGCCATATCTACAAAATCAACGAGATAAATACACGAATTACAAAATTTAACCTTTTTGTTCTGAGAGAAGATACGGCGTATTCATATATGATATGTCGTATGGAGATCTGTAGTCAATACGTCGTATAGATATAAGTCAATACGGCGTATGGGATTTAAAACGCATGATCTTTTTCTGGTTAATATGTTGTATTCAAATTGATGAATACGTCGTATTATTGTTTTAAACTTTAGGTGAAATTGAGTCAATACGCCGTATCCATGTTATTGGATACGCCGTATTGCTCTGCAATTTAAAATCGAAAAGGGGTTTCCATTTTTACCCATTTAACCCATTGACAATTCTCACAAACCATTACACTCATTGCAGGAGAAAAAGGGATCCAAAAGTTAGGCAATATGCAATTTTTCAAAACTAAAATCAAAACCTAACCCTAACCCTAACTTTAATTCCATTCGAAAATCAAAAGTCAAATGGGGAAAGGGAAGAACATATTACTGTGCGATTATAACTGAGAACAGAACGATAACGAATCAAAAACAATTATCTCCAAGAATTTTTATAGTTAAAGTTTTTATGTGAGAGTGAAAAAGTGTGTAGTAAAACTTAATCCAGCGTATAAGTCGAGTTTATATACTCAGAATCAATACGCCGTATTGGTTTTTGTCTAATACACCGTATTGGGTGAATTTGTTGACTTAGTCAACTTAAGTTAAAAACAATGGATACGTCGTATAGGTGTTTACCTAATACGTCGTATCCATTCTTGGAGACCATTTTTCCTAATTCTAACAAAGTAAAGAAAACGTACCTTGGCCTCCGCAACATTCTTGTGTAAACACCATCCTTATAATACCGTTTAGGGTCAAACGGGATGCCAAACAACACGCATAAATTCTTAATAAGATTTAGTAGCATCCCGTTGTTAAGATAATTCCAAGCCATGATATTAACATCCAATTTCTTGACAAAACTTTTCATAATGAAAATTTTGTCGATTTTGTCGTGGCTTGCTTCCAGAAATTTCATTGACCCTTGTGTATTTTCATTACCCCCCAATGACTATCGATCTCATTATCATCATTGTCCTTATCCATCTTTAGATTATCAGGATAAATTATGTTGAAAGGGAATAGATTATTAAAGTACAAAATATTTTGTTCCACTTCATCATAATCGGACAATGATGTTTCATCTTTCAAATCAAATTCATTGATATGTTGAGGGCTTAAAGTGGATTCAGTTAAGAAATCTGATTTAGACGTTAGAGCATCATTATAAACAATGGCTGGAAATTCATTCTCAAAATCTTTAAAGAAATCTAAATCATCAAAACAACTGACCTTTGGCTCGGGTGAGGTAAATGAAGGCACATTGACTTTTTCATTATTATTTTCCGAATCCGTTTTCAAATCATTGACAAAAATTATTTTATAAAAAACTCATTTTTGTCAAAAATTACCGTGTTATCTTCATCGTCGGATTCGTCAAACGTTATTTTAAAGTCAAATTCATTGTTGTCAAGAGAACTTACCGTGGGTTCACAAGAAAGTGTTTTTTCAGATGATAACTCGTCATTAAAGACTATAGCTGGGAATTCGGTTTCAACGGATCTGAGGTCGTGAACATCTTCATCATACCAAATCTTACCATACTTAGAAGTTTCCCAGTTATACACCTTACCACATCGACGAACTTTTTCTTCCTCGAGCCTGATGTATTCTTCCATAGTAATGTTCGAGTTGTCCATCCTGTAATAAACTTGCTAGGAAAGAGAACCGTTAAATCACTTATATGTCGTATTCAGTGAACTGGATACGTCGTATTACACAAACACAATAAGCAAACAAACAGGAATATAAACTATTCTAAACTATACTAATCCTAAGGGTTAGATTAATCTAATGTTAAAAACCAAAATATCAAATAATAATCAAGATTAAATTTTCACTCCCCGGCAGCGGCGCCAAAAACTTGATTGTGTTGTAGTAAGGTTGTAATTTATGTTTCAAGTTTTAAATTTATATTTTGCCGACTTTACCAAAAACAACACTTTAAAGAGCAGTGTACCCGATCGATGGGAGTTTCGTGGTAAGTAGGGTATCGATCACTAAGAGCGAGAAACAATCTTTTAATTTATTAATATTTTGATTATCTAAACTAAATAAACTAGAGAGAGAAAGTTAGAGAGAGAGAGAGAGATGGATGGGAGAAACACATTAAAGAGTGTGTGTAAAATGAATTCTTCCAACACCCTCTCCATGTGTGGAAAGGGTTTAAATAAGTCTTGCACGCCCTATAAAACGGGCTATGGTATGGGCTTACAGTGGGTAAAGACCCGACCCAATACCATAAGTCATACGATTACTTTCCAACTATAAGCTATGCTAAATATGAAATACATGGGGTGGCCGAGTCTTTTTCTTAATCCTAACAATCTCCCCCTAAGGGAGGTCACCCCAGAAATTACAATTTGAATCTTAGAATTCTATGAGTTGATCTTTGACTCTGGCTCATAGTCTTTGATTCTTCAAGTACTATCTTTGTACGGCAAGTAGTGATCTTTGAGCATAGTTTTTTTGACTTGTGTGATCTTTAAGCTTTCTTTGAGATCATCAGCCACAATATATCTCTTAATCATCCTTGTTGTGAAGTATTGGCTCCATGTGATGTTGTGACCTTCGGACCGGCATGCTCACACCTTTCAGGATCATGATAGCAAGCATCAGAGTTGCGGAAGCTGTGTTGTAGGTCTTTCAGCTATCATGATGGCTTAGATTAGGAATATGAAATGTGAGCATGGGGTTGTGAGTTGACATATCTCTGGCCAGCAGCTGCAACCGTTGGGATTCCTGCAAATATATGTTAGTAATAAACAAACAAAAGTGTCTTTGTTCACTTTCGTTGAATAAGGTTGCAAGAACCACGGTTCCCCGTTGATCAGTATAAATACTGCCTGTGATTAGGTAGAATTCCGAAGAATCTCCTTGGCAGGGTTTCGCAGCTGTACTAGCCATTCTCAATACCAGAACGTCTCAAAGCAGACAACACGGAATGAGTGAACCAGTGAGTTACTATCTCACTGATTGAATAGAAAAATGGATTTGAAAATCAATCGCTGTGTCACTCATGAAAAGAGTTTTTGTGACACATCGAAGGTTTTATAACATAAAATCAAATTTCATCAGAAACACTTTTGTTTTGAAGGATATACACAGTCAATGTGCTCGAAAATCAGTTGTTGAGCACATCGAAAGGTTTTTCAAAAACTACTCGTCAATTCACTGCCTGGAACAAGTTTGATTCATAAAGAATCGCACCATCGTTGCTTTCCATTTGTTAACAAGTTTGAATCCTATAAGGATCTCACATGTCACCTACAACGAGCTTGTTTGTTGTTGGCTCTAGAAGGATTTCCATTCTTCATTGTGAGTACTTTCGATCACTGGGTTGTTCCTGGCAATACCACGAGGATAATGCGTAGGACTTTAAGATCTGACTTGTATATCACAATGTGTGATGAACCATTCATAGGTTGTATTAGTGTGCCTAACGAGATTAGTATGGATGATCTCATGGATCTTGACTCAATAGGCACTTTTGGTTTTAGTAGTCCGGAGGCTGGAGCAGACTGCCACCTTTTCAATATCGTTCTATACTCGGTGTGAGAGAGTACGATAGAAACGTATTGATCCTCCGTGAGAAAATGAGATAAGAATATTTTGAGGGTCTTGAGTGGATTTAGGGAGGGTTGTGCAGCGTATCACAGGGTCCTTGTTACTTGTCATCAATGTCAAGCAATCAACCATGTGATTATGACAAGCTATGTGTGACCGGTTTTTGCCTAATGTTTCTCAAGGAGAGTCTGTCTTTTCACCCTTTATCTTAATCATTTCTTTTTCATTCTTCAAACCCTTTCTGTGCTTACCGAGACTTCATTACTAGTTCCCCTTATTAGGTATGTTCCAGTACATAGCTCATCTTCAGTCCGACTATTCTCTTTTCTTAGATTACTCCTTTGTAAATCGTTACCTAAGGATTCTACACTAACTAGTGGATTGTCCCGGGGTAGATCCTCTGGCCTCTGGCGGGTGAGGGGAACCTGAGTACCTTAACCCACTTACCATTCCTTATAACTCCGATAAAGTAATTACAGGGTCGGTCTTTTGGTACAGTTCACCTTGCCCTAAAACCATTTGATAAAATCCAACGAGGTACTTGTGATATAACTATCAAAGATTTTGTACCTCAATTGTTTTTTCATAGCAGAAAAGCTCCCCCTTCTACAAGTGCGGTCGATTCACGAAAATGTTTAGCCATGGAAGGTTGGAGTGCCACTTGAGTTTAATAGATCACATTTTATACAGATTTATGATTTATAAATAACATTCTCTTTACTGGATCAAAAATTTCAATCCTGTTGAGATTTAGGATCTCAATTGATTTAAATATGTTGGAAAAATTTGAAGAGAAGCAAATTGTGGTATGATTAAAATACAAACCATTATTGGAAACTATAATTGTCCCCCTTAATTTATGAGGAATTCTGTTAGTGTCAGGTATGGAGGGAGTTTGAAGGATTTTGAAAATTAATGAAAATTCATACCATGCCACAATAATTGCTATTGCTCACATTACTTAATTTATGTACAAAGTATACAATTATAGTTACACAAAGATATTGACCTTTTGATTCATCGGAATGAGTTTATTACTCCGTTACTTCTGAAAGAAGTATTTAGTCATATATCTTACGAACATGTCCACCAACAACGCATTCTAGGTTTTGGTAGATCCTTTCGTGTCTTCAGTCACCTTTCAATGGCCGCTATGAACTATTTCTCCTTGTCACGTCCCTTTTGATCATAGAAGCGCGTATTCTATACCCGGATTGAGCCGATTGACTTGAATTCCTTGACTTGTATCAGTGCTTCTGAATACGTGTTAATCTTCCATCACTGAACTTGTATATTCTCATTGATACCTCATGATCTTTTCGGTATTATTGTCTACCAGGAACACTATGCTCTATGAGATCAATGATGTATAATCATGATTGAACTCTTAGCCTTTAGCATCCCATCCTGGTTTAGGGAGGTTAACTGTGTTGGTATTTTTAATGCGAACGTTGAAATCATCCAACCCGTGTTGAATCACTAAGTTTCGGGTCCATAGCTTGACAGCAGTAGATAGCATCCGTTTGTCTGAACTAGGAAGATGATCGAGATGACCTTACAAAAGGAGCAGATTTAGGTCTTCAAAGTCACTGGGATATAGGTTCTTGAAATCTTTTTCAGCAATCATGTGTTCTTGGAAATCATCTCTTCGGAGGACAATTTCGCTCAAGTAGTCATACCCGTATCTTGAGTAGGCTTTGAGTCTGACGAAACTGAGAATCCGCATGTGTGTTCTAACTTTTTTTCGACTCGATGAAGAATCATGTCTGTCAATATATTGTGTCGATTAAACCACCAGTGGCAGATGCCATATTTGGCACTTATATCATAGGTACACACATCATCAATCCACATTTGCTCCGCCACCAACAGTTCAAGACCAAAGTCTGGATAACAAGCAGCCTTCATCTTAGAAATCGATAGTGCGAGACTGCTTCTCTTGCTACCATATCTCAAATACTCCAAGTCTTTATTGAAGAATAATTGTGTTTGAATAATGTCATGACCCGGAGGACCACCAAGAGGCAGTGGTCGGTTGACATCGATTCTGACTTGATCTCCTTCTGGATTCGTCCAGTCAACATGATCTGTAAGCATCTTGTGACACTCCTGTGACAACCGTGGCTTGAGCAGGTTGGTCAAACCGTAGTGTTAACCTAAATATCCGTTCTATAAGTATGGGTTATGTGTTATATGTGTTTATACGTGTTTATATGTGTTTGTGTGGGATATGTGAGATTGCATAATCAATCCATTGAGCATGACCGTCTCATTGGGATTGGATTTGTGTTGGATTTTGTGGAATTCATTTCGTTCACTTTTGGTGACAAGGAAATGATTTTGGTGATTGAAGCGGTTTCGCGTTAATTGTGTAAGTAACTATACGTATACGTATTTATGTGTTAGTAATATTAGGAGGAGATTAGGTTCTAGTAGTTAGAATAAGGAATAAATGAAATTTCTATTTTTGGAATGTTAGGTTTAATAAAAATAAAAGTTATTATTTTTAAAGGTCTAGTAATTGCCGTTACGCAAAAAGGGTATGCTCAAATAAGCTTATGTTTTTATAAAAACTTAAGGTAAAGCAAATAATTAAGTAATTAATAAATACATAAAAAAAATATTTTTTACATGAATAGTAAAAAAAACAAATTTTAGAAGAAAAAGAAAGAAAAAAGGAAATTTGTAAAAGAAAAAACAATACTTAATTAGATCTTATCTATAATTAATTGGGGGTCTATAAATACAAAATAAAATTCCAAACCCTCCCCCCTTTGTGTGACCGGTCGAACAAGAGAGAAAAAAGAAGAAAAAAATTAGGGTTTTTGCTTTGTGAAGAATTCAAGCTTCTAGGTAAGTTTTAATTAATTCTTATTATGTTCTAATTATTAATTCATGTAATAATTAATATGATGGAATTAGGGTTTATTAAAATCAGTAAATTAATGATGTTTAATCATGTTATAATGATTAAGGGTTTAATTAGATGCTTATGGATGTAATTGGTTAAACTTAATTCGCGTTAGAGGTTGATCTTGGTTAAAGCAGAATTAGGGCTGTGTTGTTCGGTCATTATCTCAATGATGGTAAAAGCTTTTGTCAAGTTTCCGATGTCTATAACGTAGCTCAGAGAGTCTAGTTTTCAAAACATTTGGCCTCAAAAGTTTTTAAGGTCGGGAAGTCAGTCAAACGTTAGTTGCAAGAAACGTTTTAAACCAGTAAATACGGGTCAGATTTAGGTCAGATTATGAGGTATAAAACCCCCACTTAAAATTCGAATTGAGCTTATACCTTCTACAGGAGTTTAGTTCTATGTGTCTATTAGAAATCCCCCAAAGTAGAGCTTCTGATTTGGAGTCTAAGTATGATTTTTAAGTCCAAACTTTTTAGTGTGCAATCAGATCTGAATTGGGACTGTTTTGAAGTTTGATTTTCTTAGGAGTACTTGTGCATGTAAATGGCTTTTGGGAATCATGAGGTAGTTAATATACTCATATATGAACATAGGTGATTTTTGGTATGAATTATGGAGGTCATTAAGTAAGGGTTTTGAGTGCGTTAAGTCACGTTAAAATTCTGCAGTTTGGAACAAATTGTGACTAACTAGTGAAACTTGTTATCAAAGTAGTTAAAGTTGGGTATGGTGTCGGGGTGACCCATGGGGTTAATAGAACACCTTAGACATACATCATATGATTTTTACATGTGCTTTAAGCTTTTGGATTAGTAGCGTGTAACACGAGTTATTTTTTGTGCTAGTTGTTTGTGAAGCTTATTGTTGGAATCTTTTGGGAAAGCTAAGCAAAGGTGAGTTTCATAGCCCCTTTTTCTCATGTTATTTTGGGGTGAGAATGATGCTTGTCTTGTCTTGTTTGGTTGTCTTGTCTTGTTTGGTTTTGCTTGTCTTGTCTTGTCTTGTTGATATTGTTATGTTGTGAGATTTGGAGCGGGGGTAACGTTCCTACCCAGTGTTATGAGATGTGACTTCGCCTACTTTGTGGGTAAGATCCTTGGAGGTGATCAACTCCTTGTGATATTGTGACTTCGGTACCAAGAGTCTGGAATTGGGATTTGTATTCCTTTCTATGACTATTAGTGGAGCGGCGAGGTACGCCTACCTCATTGTTTTGGTGTGCTTGTGGATCGTGGGCACGTTCCGTCCCGTTGTTGTTAATTGTTGTCATGAATTGTTTTGATAATTGCAGCAGCTAATTGAAAGTTTATTTTGGATATTGTTGTATGTCGTAAACCTATGATTCTCGCTCAACTTTATGTTGACGTTTTAAGCATCATTTTCAGGTGAGCTTAATGGTGCTAAGATAGAGCGAAGTGGCTAGAAAAGACCGTAGGATGCTTGAAGTTTATTTATGCGTTCTGTTTTGAATAATTGCGTTTGCATGAATTGTTTGGATTATGTTTTGCATGTCATTTATTGACGAGACTCTTTCTCATTAATAAAGACACCATTAGGTTTTGGGTATTGTTATGACACTTTGTGTCTTTGCTTTACTTTAGTTTTCATTTTAGTATTCTCTATATAGACACCATGTGTTGTGATGATATCCATTCTTGTTTACGCCTCGCGTTTCCGCCTTGGCGGGGTGTGACAAAACTTCTGTCTAGGAAGTTTTGGACAAATCAAAAGCATGTTTCTGAAAGTTTCCATATCAAAGAAATAGCTCTTCTTGTTTATCTTGAATCTTATGTGATGCTTTTGATAGGTAGCTGTAGCCCAGAACTCCTGCATGTAGACGGCAGGGCCACTTGCTGTGATCAGGAAGGCTGGATAAAAAGGAGTGAGAGTGAGAACATCCAAAGCAACTTGAAAGGAGGGTTCCTTGGGCTTGAATGTGGTGCTCAGTCTGTAATTGCAACTGCCAATCGTAAGACGTTGTTCCCTTGGAACAAGAGCATCGTCTAAAGCTTGTTGTTGTTCTTTAGTCATACTCATGATTCTGCTAAGAAAGAGTCGATACAGTTTATATATAACCAAGTTTGTATAGACACTATATCATGAGACCCTAAATTGGCACTTAATACATGTAACACATTTAGAAAGATAACCGTTGACAGGGTGAACTTAAATTGGCTTAGATGAGGGTTTGAATACTTATTCTCAACTTTAGGCAAATAATGAGATGTGACTGTTTTGACAAAACGTTATTTCACTTCAACTTAGGAGGCAAACGTGGTTTTGAAAAGTTAGGTCGTTCAGAATTTTAAACGTCATTCGGTTGTCTTAACAAATGATTGATTTTCTGTGTGGTTGTTAAAAATGGTTTCCCAAGATTGGGGGGGTTTTGCAGACTTAGTATCCACGCTATTTCCTTTTAACTTTCTTAATTCGTTTTTCAATGCTACATTCGCAAAAACCTTTTCCTGAATCTGAGCTTTAAATTAAGCATTTTCAACAGTCTTACTATTTACATGAGCAATCAGTGAGTCATGATGATCTTTCGTTGAATTCGTGTTCTTTTTTATAGATTCATAAAGTTCTTTCGAAGTCTGTTTTAAATGCTTTATTTTCCTTATTTAACTTCTCATCTCTGCTAATTAATTTGCCACACTTCTTTCAATGTTCAAATGTTTATTGTTTCCAAAAACATCAATGTCATGGTCTTAAACCTTGCTTCATTACTTTTTCCTTCACACCTTTTAATTTGATTCTCTCAAGTTGCAAATTAGTGTGTTTTTCGGCATGTAGCTGAGCTTTCAATCCAGTTATCTTAAAAAATTCATAAAATCAGGAGCGTCTTGTTTTTACATGTTTGTTACTTGATAACCTTTCTTCATTTTGTTGCATTGAAAATTTCAAGGAAAAATGGCATTGTTTTTCAAGTTGTAGAAAATCTGTTTGGAAGTTCAAGTTGAAATGCAATGTTTTTCAGCCTTATAGCAAATGGACTTTTTGCTTGATATAGTTAGCATATGGTCAATCTCTCAGCCCCTATGAACATATTTGTGGAATCCGGGGGTGGTTTTGCTATCAACCTTTTCAACAGATATGTGTCATAATTTGGTTTAGATTGCTCAGTTTGCTTGTGTTCAACTTTAAGCAAGGACATTATGTTGAGCAAGTGCAATTGTTACCTCAGCAAGGGACTTGTTCATTTAATGGTTCTGATAATCTGCATCTTACAGATTGTGTGTTATAAGTCCTGATGCTGCTTGTATCGTGCTTATCTGACTTTGTCCGCTCTTTCTGTAATAAATGACCCTGCATTTCCAATGCTTTAACGTCCGTGGTTTAATTAGCCTCAAATGTTTTACTCTCATTGGACCAATCTCTGTATGTTGTTGTTAATTAGTTTCATTCTCTGATTTGCTCGAGTGCATTGTTGTTTTGATCTCAATCTATCTTGCTTTTCGATACAATCAAAAATGTTATCACTGCTTGACCGGATTGATCTGAACATCTTGTGCGTAGTAGCTGTAATTTACCTTATGTAATTTTGCCTCTCATGAAATGACCGCTTCTCGTGTATCTAGTGTCTCGAGATTATCAGATCTGTAAGTATTAGGTTCGCAGAGCGTGTATTCTTTGAAATCTTTTTGACAACATTGATTTAGATGTTCCGATGAATTTACCCTTTTTGAGGCAAAAAATTCTTTGAATTGTGTTCGGAGTGCTTCAAGGCAAGTCCTTGGATTAACCTCAAGAAGATTATCTCTTTCAAGTTGTAGCCTTAACTGATTCAGATTATGGAACATCTTCACTCTAAAAGTCTGATGCTCTTCACCGAAGAATAAGTGAAATGCCAGTTTAAATGCATTACAGCACGAGCAGAACTATTGAGATAGAGATCACGAAGATGTGTCTCGAGCTGTTCAAACCATGCCATACAGTGGGAGTGCCTTTGTTTTACGAGACGTTGCGTCAGTTGCAGCTCTCTCTCTTTTGAATTTGAATTCAAGGATTCCATTTGAAGTTCGATGTGTGAAATGAAATTAAGGATCTTAAGTAGATTAAGTGATTGTTGTTGTGGTTATGAGAAAGAAATTATACATCACGGGATTTTACAAATCTATGATTTAAACCGAGAAAAGAATAATCTTTTACGGGATTTTACAAAATCAAGAAGAAACCGTGAAATGATAATTGTTACGGATCGTTTTTGGTGAAATCGTTGTTGTAAATGAAGAACTTGATCTTTCGTTAACGATTTATGAGCGAAACAGGATGAACGATTACTACACCTTCAACTTAAAATGATTAACGGTTGATAATTGAAGTTGTAAGAACTAACGGTGCATGATTAAGACTAACACAATAAGAATGAGAATGTTTGAAGAATAAGGTTAAATTGAAAAGGTTTCAAAAACTAAAGACTCATAACAAAAATGATGGAAAGAAAAAGGTTTTTTTTTTTTTTAATTATAAATATTTTAAATGTAAAGGGCTTATTTGTAATTTTATTTAAAATCTAAGGTTAAAATGGTAAACGGTTTGAAAGTTGAGGTGGCCGAAGTGAAAATTCGAATATTTTCACACTACAATTTAAAAACTTCCCGCTTTATATTTAACTTGTCTTCTTCGTTGGATTGTATAAAAATGGTACGATTGTATTTCATGTCTCGCGAACACGTACGGTTATCGTCGGTAAAATCCGAATATACCACGTTGATCGAAAAGATGTCACGATCACGATGGTATAAGTCTTAAGTTCACGTAGTTTATCGTTATCAAGAACCGGATAAAACCGAAACAACTCGAGTCGAATCGTGTTTAACTGTAGATATTGTCATGTTTCGACTCAATGAAGTTGGAATTCATGTTTCGCTTAAGTTATAAAAAAATTTGGCAGAGTAACGTTTAGTATTGTAGCATTTATGTTCTTCAATCACTTGACAAAACGCAAGTTTACTTGATGTAGGCAAAACGCAATTGAGCTTCCAAGACAAACTCAATTGTCTACCAAAACGCAATAAGCTTGGAACATAAAACGCAATCTGTTTGGACTCAAAACGCAAGGTATAGAAAAATTGGGCAGAGTAACGTTTAGTCAAAACGCAATAGTGTTCTTCAATCACTTGCAAAACGCAAGACTTTGTGAACCCAAAACACAACTTATTCTTTGTGGGCAAAACGCAGTCAGTTGAGAAGACAAAACACAACAGATAAAAGACAAACCACAACCTACATAATACAAAACGCAACAAGTACAATGTCCTTTTCAAGTTTTGTTTTTAGGTGCGGTACAATTTTGTCTCACAAACAAAACGCAACGAGTTCCAATACAAAACGCAGCCAAGAACAAAGAATTGATTAAGCTCTAAACTTCACTTTTAGCCGCAAAATCCTTGATGCAACTCACGAAAAAGATTTAAGACATAATAAAGTTCAAAAACTTGACAAGTTTAAACACAAAGTTGGAACAAGTTAAGGCTATATTAAGGCTAAAAATTTACTAATACTAGCTACGAAACCAAGCAAACACGAAGCATTAACTGTTTTTGACGAGAAATCATAAAGCTTATTGGCATGAAAACCGAATTCAAACACACCTTTAAAAATACTAAAGGGGGGCGGGAGCCCCCAAAAAACAGTTTTTGTAGAGAGATAATCTTGAACCAAACTCACTCCTAAACAACAACAAAAAGAACAAGGAAACGAGAACAGTTTCAAAATAAAAGAATGTTTGAATTAAGGAGACACAATACAAATATGTTGTGTTTCCTTAGATCCAACACCACCTTTATTTGAAACAAACAAAGTTTACAAAAAAAAATTGAAAGGAAAAACGTTTTTGTGAGTAAAACGTTGACAGAAAGAAAAAAATGATTTTTTTTAACTAAAAGATTTAAGCTTTTTATGGAAATAAGCTAAGAAATAAAATAAGCTCAAAACATAACCACAAAATCACTCAATCCACCCCATGGCTCTTGATACCAATTGTAGGTTCTTAGAATTCACACATATAATATCTAGAGAGAAGAAAGTTTTAGAGAGGAGAGGTGAGAGTATGGGTGTGAGAAAATATGGTAAAACACACTAAAGAGTGTGTGTTAAATGAATTCCTTTTCTCAACACCCTATCCTCGTGTGGAGAGGTTTAAATAGTTTTACACGCCTCAATAAATGGGGCTATGGTGTGGGCTACAGTGGAGTAAGACCGCCCCAAACACCATAATCATTCGATTTTACTGTACCACACTACGTAGCTATGCTAAATAGAATATACATGGGTGACCAGTCTTTTTTTCTTTAATCCTAACATCTTTAGACCCGGAGGGTTGAGAGTTCATTTAATTCTTTTTGGTGGAGGAGTTCTTAGATCTTGTTTTAGGTTTAGTAATTCCAACTCGAGTTTTAAAGAAGGTTTATTAAAAATGTTTTTTTATCCTTCGATCGTCGCTTGTAATTGGTACTTTTAGTATTGTTTATAAGCATAAATTTTGGTTTTGGCTTGATTTAATTTTCTACTACTTTTTCCTTTAGGACTAAACTCTTGTCACTTTTACAAAAATTATTCGTTAGACTCACTTGTTGATTCCTTTGGTAAAAATTAATTCCCATAACTGGATTTATTCCGGATAGTTTTTGAAAACTTATTATTTTCTTTACAGCGAGTGAAAAAAAAACCTAATATTATTTAATTTGATTTAGATTAGAATATTTCTTCCTAGCTTTTCATTTTCTAAACTTGAGGTCTAGACCACATTTTGCATTCTTTTCATTTACCTCTTGGCCTTTTTCTAATTTGGATAGTTTATTTTTTAGTTCGAGTATTTCATTTTCTAACCCATTTTTAATTTGTTTTAGTGATTTATTTTTAGCCATATTTTAGTCCTACTTTGACATAAGTCGATTATTTTAACCATCTATGTCTTTTTTCTAAGATGATTTGATCATCACTAAGAAAGTTATTCGTTTCGGTAATTTACTCACATTAGATGCTTTCACCATGAGAAATGTATGTCTCTTTGTCATTTCTTTCTTCATCTTTCGTCGCTATCACTCCCATGATCATCTAAACGAAAAAAATAGGCTCTTTGATTGTAGTTTCTTGATAGTTTTGGACACTCTCTGATGAGATGATTTAAATACTGATCACCTGAAAATGATACTCGAAAAGGTCAACACAAAGTTGGTGAGCTCATAGGTTTAGAAGTAAATCCAGCTATTGTGCTAGAATATAAGAGTGGACAGTTGTGCAATATGAAAGCAGAATGCATATAACAGTATTTAAATCATCAATACATCAACTTATCATACCAAGGTATCCCAACCCAAATCACCAACTTAATAGAATCCCGTGCGCTTATAGTCCTCCGAACCTATCACCTACCAGCTGGAGTTACACAGTCGGCTAGATTATGTGGTACATAAATTCACATTTGAACTTTGCATAAATTGATCTCATAGTATTCGCATAGTATTCATATAGTGTTTACATAGCATTCATACACGTAATCATAGGCACATAGCATTGTCAAAAAAATAAGAGATTTTGCACAGTAGTAAAAGTAGTTGAAACAGATTTTGAGTATCATTTTCCCCCAATGGAAAAGGGTTTAAAAAGTGGAGCTACGAGAACTCACCTTTAAGCAAAGTGAATAGTAGCTGATGATATGATCAATCATTTGAATGCAACGACGTCCAGACTCATCCTAATACAGTTAAAGTCCAATTTAGATGTATGTTTCTTAAATGTATGTTTAAGGTTGATGCATAGTAGTTAAAATGTGCGTTGTATGGCCACTTTTAATGTTATTGGTTGTGTGATGGTTGGCAACTTAGACTAGATGAAAATATGTCAAAGTATGTATGTTAGATAATATATGCTTATAGTATTTTATAGAAAGTATACAAGTAAGAATATCAAGACTTAGATAATAGTTATTAATAAATATGTTCTGGTAATCTATCCGATAGTCTTAAGTTGCCTAGTTTAATTGTATTAATTACGAAGGTGACACGTTTTAGTTACGTTAAATCATTAATTGAAGTTTTCTAATTAATAAAATTATAAAATATATTTTCGTCTTTTAGTCGGTTTAAAATAATAATATTTTATTTATTTTGTCCTTTTGTCGGATTTCTAAGAAATTATGTTTTTAGTAAAATATTCTAGGTATAATATTTTTATAAAATTTTAGCATGACCCGTTCGTTTATAAGATGTTTCCAAGGTTTTTAAAACTCATTCATCAAACACTTTTCCCTTAAATAAATCAATTCTGACAAAACGATCAAAAATCCACGTTTCGCGTTATTTATCAAGACGCATTTTCGTCAAATGACTATTTGACTATCCAAATATATATAAGTATAAATTATTACCAAAAGTTGGCTTTTAGCCTTCAAAATAACTAGTTTTAGCTTATTGGGCCTTGAGGCCCATAAGTGGTCCAAAGTATTGTTTATTAGTTTCAAAACCCATTCTAGGCCCATTATCAAGCCCATTAAGAAAATAAGTCCAACGAATAATCCACAAAAGAAGCCAAGGCTCACGGACCAAGACTAAGCTATGGTTTGGGCTTAGCTTATTGGGTCGTGGCCTTTTCAGCCCATAATAAGCTATCCGTAGCTTATTAGTAAGTCGTTAAGCTACGCAAGTTCTTAAATATCAAAATATGCTGTAGCCAAAAGCCATGAAAATAAGCCAGACCATAATAAGGTCCATAATAAGCCACGACTTATTGGGCTGTAGGTTTTATTAGCTCAACAACAAATATAGAGTTTATTAAATAAGCAAATATGCTATAAGTACTTTTAGTTACCAAAATAAGCTACTACAATAAGCTACAAAAATATGGCGAAAGAGTTAAATGACCAAAAGTACTCTCTTGGTCTCCCTTTTCCTAGCCGTGAGCATATAAGCTCCAAAACAAGCGAAAGGAGAGTATAAACTGATTTAGAACAGAAAGAAAGTGTGTGCAAAAGGTGAGAAAATCAGTGGGGAATAGTCCAGTATTTATAGGCAAACTGGTCTGACATTTTGTCTGGGCGGTCCTCTTAAATAGGGTGCCAGTCCCATTAATTATTAAGGGGACCGCCCTTATAATTAAGGGGGCCGCCCAGCCTCAGACGCTCCCTTTTTTGTCTTTTATGGGGGAGGTGTTTTCTGGAACATTTCTAGCCGTTTTTAGGTAGAAAATTTGAATTCAAAATATTTATTTGAATAAAACATTTATTTTAAATCTAAAAATGTTTTGTAAAAGATATAAAAATGTTTGTGACATTTTTATGAAAAATGTGAGGTTAACTAAAAATTCCTTTGATCATGAAATGCATTAAGCATATGTTTATTCATACCTTTAAGTGATTAAATTTTCAAAATAAAAATTTACTACTAATTACTTTACAAATAATTTTTCATTAATCGTTTTTACATTTTGTGATTATCAAAACATAGAGAGGTCGAAAAATATTAATAACGTTTTTAGGCATTATTTCTATCAACATATTCGAAGCTTTTAAATAAGCTAAATAAGCTATTAGTTATTCTAGTTCGCAAAATAAGCTATCATAGTAAGCTATAAAAATATGACAAGTATAGTTAATAACCAAAAACGTTTTTCCTTTGTTTCCTTTTTGAGTCGAACACAAATAAGCCATAAATAAGCTATACAAGGCTTTTAAATAAGCTAGATAACTATTAAGCTATATAGTATATAAATGTTATTCAACCATTACATCCAAAATAATAAAATGGTCTTTTCTTGTGTCTCTTACCCCTAGTTCGAACCCAACGAACACCCCTTTTATTTATTTTCAAATTTTAAGCTTTTGATTTTTAGAAAATAAGTTGTACAACCAACATCTATACATCATAAAACATTCAAAAGTACAATAATATTTATGAAAGAGATTAAGCACTAAACTGACAACCCAAACGTTGTTTTAATGAACCTACGCCTATTGGAATCAACCCCAAAACACTCAAACTCTCATGTTTTTTTTATCAAAGTTGGAAAAATTATGTGTCTGTGTGTGTTGTGGTGCGTTCGAACCAAGCAAAGAGTGAAAAGAAAAGAAATAAAACTATGATGTGTGTGAAAATGAATGAGAAGTGTGTGTATTTGAAAAGATATAAGACAAAAGGTTGGCACATGCATGGAACAAAAGCCCTAAAATCAAGCCATCTCGTCCCTTGTGGGGCTTGAACCGGCTAGCACTTCTAGGAGGGATCCTAGGTGCGTTTTGGCTCTTGTCGGGTTACTAAATGGTCTAAACTCGTGATTTAAAATGTGACCTGAAGTTTCCTAGTATTTTTAATGAATGTAAAAATATTTTTAGATGAACTTTGACTATTTACACTATGGGTAAATAAGTTAAATTGCTTTAAATTTAGTATGGATCATTAACGGACGTGTCGAGACGCGCTGCTTGAGATTTTAAGCCGTTTGCGGGAAAACTTCTCGGAGATTGATCAAATATAAATATAATCATCTATAATGAGATAATTAAGGAGAATATTAACACTAATGATTAAATAGATAGTAAACAGATTACTAAAAATCCCATAAATTGGTCTGATAGGAATAGAAAATGATAAAAGTCAAAGAACTAAAATAGAATATTATGAACTAGAAAATCAGCAAAGGGTTACATTCTACCCCCTCTTAAAAGAAATTTCGTCCTGAAATTTAATTATCACTAGCACTAAAAAGATGAGGGTATTTGAGTTTCATTTGATCCCACGTTCCTAAGTAAATTCAGGCCCTCGTTTCGAATTCCATCAAACCTTAACAAGATGAATCCTACTCCGCTTCAGTTTCTTAAACTCTCGTTCTAAGATTTCCACTGGCTCTTCCACAAAGTTCAAATTAGCATCAACTTGGATTTTCTCTAAAGGCACATGCAGGGTTTGATCAGCCAAACATTTCTTGAGGTTTGACACGTGAAACGTGTCATGAACATCGTTTAGCTCCTGAGGTAATCTTAGTATATAGGCTACGGGACCAATCCTCTCTGTTGGGATTCTTGATTTGATGAGACAAAGTAAATAAAAGAATGAAACAAAAGGACTAAAAACATCATTAAAGAATTCTATAAGAACATCTACTGATTTATTTTTTTTATATCCCTTGTTTTCAGGTAGTGCATGACCAGGAGTTCTACGGAACGAACATATTTACACTTACAAAGAACCTGAACGAGAATTTTTTGATCATCAATGAGACACTTCTAGAACTCTAAGCCTTGAGAATTGAGATCGATTAAATTTTCAAAACTTTTGACCATGAATACTCAGAAGAAGAGAAGAGAAGAGGAAGCAATGGCTAGAGAAAAATTGGAGCAATACATGAGCAAGGACCCGAACGGATATTGTATGGATGGGAGACGCTAGGCCCCTAAAAATTGATAACAAGATCAATTTGAATGAAAGGACATTTCTTAAGGAGTCTTCGAGGAAAAACTGTATATCGAGTTTGGAAAATGAATGGATTTGCAAAATTGGTCTTTATTTTTCTTAGCTCAAATATTGAGTTCGACAAAGGATGTTCGTTCACTAAGAATATTATGTCTCGGTCATTTAATTAAGTAACGTTGTAATAGGCTAGATCGGGTAAACGGGCTCTTTTATGTAAGCTAATCGGTTACGTGTATCGGGCGAAAGCACAAGTAATCCAGAGCCTGGCCTATAGAAATACTAAGGCATGTAATCCTCTTGGTTTAACTATAAATACACCTCTCCAAGGATGGAGAGGGTGCTGGTCTCATTTGTAATTTTCACTTGCAAGTAAATCAACCATTTCTTTTCAATTTTTCTCTTCTTGTTTCTCCTCTTAAATTTCTTTCAATCATCACCTAGCTTAGTTCATTTTATTATATTGGAAGTGAAGTGATATTTGGTTACCAACAATTGGCATCAGAGCACATGGGGTGATTAGCTAGATTGTGTGTGCGTTTTCTTGGTTAGTTTAGATCAAAAGTTTAGCTTTTGAAGATTTATAGTCTTATTCTTGGTTCTCTTTGATCTTGACATTTGTGATGTTAAAGTTCATGTTTTTATAGTTGCTATGGCCTTCTAGTATCAAGTTGTGCAAAATAAACCAAGCAAAAACGTTCAAAAGGGTAATTTTTAGGTGTTTTTAGGTGAAAAACTATGTTTTTCTAGTCAGCGAGTTAAGATTCTGAGAGATTTTAAAGTAGCGATTTAAGGTACTATGTCAGAGAGTTGTCAGCCGTATTGTGTCAAAGAGTTGACCTTTTTGTAGGTAGCAAGTTCCTTGCATGTACCCCCAAACGGATATTCACCAAGACCTAATAACAAGTAGCAGTAGTATATGGTGTGGCTTTTCTTCTACAAAATTTCGTTGTGCACTTTAATGACAAATAGAAGATCGTTCAAGCTACATCAAAGTTTCAGAATCTGCTCAAGATAGGGATGTTGGTTTGGGGGGAAGCTGATTCAGAAACTTCGCTAAAAAGGAGTCTATGAAGAAAGCTTTTCAAGACATGTTGCATGAGATAGAGGAAGTTAATCCAACTCATGCATACTACAATGATTCTAGAATAAGTAAAGACACTGAAGATCCAAGCTGGAGTACAAGTTTCAAGACTAGGAGAACTCAAAAGACATCTTTAGCTTTGGAAATGCTTTGGAAGAATTTATTTTGTTGTAATTGTACTTGATAGGAACATTGTAAGTAATTCTGTATGTCCATATATTGGGGGAAGATTGTTAGCTTTAAAATATGTTGACTAATATGGAATTACATTAGTTCATAAATAGCCAAACACGCAGGGACTAGATTAGACTTTATAGTATAGTTTAGTTGTGTTTGGACTATAAATACCCTTCCATACTTCCATAGTGGGGTAAGGATTCATTTTGTATCGTTAGGTATGTGTGTTTTTTCTCTCTATAGACACACACATCTTTCCCTCTCTACACCTTTATCTCTAATCTAATAAACCTGGCTCTGATACCACGTGTAGGAAACCGATAATCACTTCACTTTACCATGAAACCAAGAAAATAAGATAGGAGATGAGAATAATTTTAGAGAGAGAAAGTAGAGATAAAATGAAATTGATGCAGGGCATGTTCGAGCTCCAACTCCTCTGGCTTAGCCGTCGGTTCTTCGGTCAACACGTGAAGTCAAGTGTAATTATTCACACCTCAAGCTTCTCTCAAACAACGACTTAAAAGGTACTTGAACCGAGTGTGGATTCAAACGCGCATTTACGACACTCTTTGGTCAAGATGTAGAGACTTTCACAGGCACAATGTTCCTAAACATGGATCAACTAGAAAAGCAACTTGACAAAGAAGAATTTCAAGAGATTCGATACATGGTTGCTTTTAAAGTACTCGAGACACAGTTTTAGATGTTTCATTACAAGTCAACGATTTATTTGGATGATAAATAGTTGTAATGACACGCAACACTTTTTCTACAATACACTCCACTTGAGATTCCAGAATTCCCCGTGATACACTAATCAAACACATTGGAATATGTTAAAAAGTTAATTGATGAAAGGAGCACAACATAAATGAGAGTGATACTACAGGGTTGAATGAAGATAATGCAACAATAAATAAAAGATTTTGATACGAGTAAAGCATTGGATGCTAGTTTGGTTGACACAAAAAGCAGTGGGACAGAATCAGGAGAGCAGGATACAAGCAGCAGATCAGGGAATGATGCACATGCTGATGATGCAGATATCAGACCCATATATATTAAAGCCAATGGCTGAGATATAAATGACTGCTGACATCAATGTCTTTGCTACAAGACAACAGCATACTGAGCAACCTGAATTCAATAATGAAAGAGAGGTTGACCAGAATGCTGAACAATGTCATGATACATGTCCATTGCCTTCTAAATTAACTAATAACCAGACAACTGAACTCTTAAATCAATCCCTCGAATTTGAAAATATTTGTCTCAAAAAGATTGTTGCCCAATTTTAAAAATATTTTTTAACAATGGAAGCACATTGTGTTAATCTTGAACTTAAATATCAAAATCAAGCTTTAAAAGAAGGGCAACATGGTTAATTTTCAAAGTAAAAAGTTAATGAAGCCAAGATTAAACATGAAACATAATTAATTGAAACAATAACACATCGAATGGAACAATAAAGTGGGCTAAATACTAAGGAAAATAAGACTTTGAAAAGGCATTACAAAGAACTATCTGATTCTATCAAGACAACGAGAGCTAAGACTATAGAACACACAACTTCTTTGATTGCTCAAAATACTGAGTTCAAAGCTCAACTTCAGGAAAAAGGATTTGCAATTGCAGCATTAAAAAATAAGTTAAGAAAATTAACAGGAAATAGTATGAATACTAAGTTTGCAAAATCATCAATCTTAGGGAAACCGGTTTTACAAAGGCAGAAAGTAATAGTAATATGAGTAGTAGAGCAACTGTCCTTGAGAAACCCAAAGTACTTTCTCCTGGCTTGTATGCCATGTCGCCCAAGTATATCCCTCATCAGAAAAGAAACAATAGGGAAGCCAATACTCCTTTTCCTAAGGAAAGAGAAGTTGCCTCTGCAAAACCTCATCACATGATTACACCTGGCTTATCTAGGTATAGCTCAAATAACATGGTTCATAATCACTACCTAGAGGAAGCTAAGAAACAGACACATGAAATAGGCAGGAATTCTAAAACTAATGTGATACCTTCTGCTAGATCACAAAGCACAGCTAATGGTAGCAAACCAAAACCTAGGATCAATAACCAAAAGTCTAGGAATTAGCCTGCATCTAAGACTACCTACGTAATGACAAAGACTATGCCCATAGCAGAACACTCTAGGAATTCTAGAAATTTTTCTGACTCCAAACATTTTGTTTGCTCTATATGTTAAAAATGTGTCTTTAATGCAAATCATGATCATTGTTGTTAGCCTCAAAATATATTAAGTCGAACAATGGAAGTTCGTTCATTATATTAGGTCTCGGTCACTTATTAATTATACGTTGTAATAGGCTACAAGGGTAAACGGGCTCTTAAATGTAATCTAACTGGTCACGTGTATCGGGCGAAAGCCCAAGTAATCCTGAGCCCGGCCCGTAGAAATACCAAGGCATGAAAGCCTCTTGGTATTAAGTATAAATACCCCTCTCCAAGTATGGAGAGGGTGTTGATTCTCATTTATTTTTTCTCTCATTTGTAAGAATCATCCAACTCTTATTTTTCTCTCTACCTTTCTCTCTCTAACTTCTCTCTACAATTCTTCCAATTCTTCTAATCTTATTTTCTTGTTTTCATAATGAAGTGAAAGTGATTCGAGGGTAACCTATAGTTGGTATCATTCGCCACGGGTGGGTTTAGTTTTTGTTAGTTTTTAGTTATTATTTTCGTGTTTGTAAGCTTTGTTTCGTGGGTTTCGTTTTTTTTGTAAGCAAAGTGGTTTGATTTAGTGGTTGTAATTTTCTTGTAATCGTGGTTAATTCGTGCGTGGCTAAGCAAAATGCAAGGACGAAAAGATCGTGTTGTTGGTCCCTCATTCGAACGAGTGTTTTTAAGATTTGGATCGAACAAGTGTTCATTGTTTCGATCGAACGAGCTTCATCTTTGTTTGATCGAACGAGTGCATTTTCCATTAGGATCGAATAATCTCATTCGAACAAGCACCATCGAACAAGCTCATTCGAACAAGCAATCATCGAACTAGAAATCACTTTTAGGATCGAACGAGTATCAACCATCAAGGATCGAATGAGCTAAGGTTCCATCCAATAAGACAACGAACAGAAACAAACCCGTAGAGCAAATAAGTGTTGCAAAGAAACCAGAAAGACAGATCTCAAAAGGACATAGGTTTTCAATCAAAAAGACTTCCGTTGCACTTGAGAAAATAATGACTCATAGATCTTGTCTTAGGTGGAAACCGACGGGTAAAATTTTCAAGACAGTTGGTCTTAGGTGGGTTCCTACTGGAAAGATATTCACATCTAGCACAACCAAGGTTGACAGTGAATCTACAAATAGTTCAGATGAAGATATCACTAACCAATATGAATATAAGCAAACTCTTGATGCTAGTGCAAGTACTCCTAACTTAAGTGCAGGTACATCTTTCAATCCTAAAAAGGAAGGACTCAAAGTTTGGTTGCTGAAAAGATTGATATCTCATAAACCAGGGCTTCAAGAAATTCTGATCTGATGAACAAGCAATGACTTTTGTACAACCCAGTACAAGACTCGAACCTGACTCAATGGCTCCTGGACACAACGGTGCAGGACCCGAGATTAACAATTTACAGTCAGGACGAATTAGTTATGGGCTTGTAACTACTC